>CAIGQW010055764.1:4987255-5004407 GCA_903798125.1 Danio choprae | reverse complement strand
TATATATATATATCTTTTATTTTGTCCATACGATATATATATATTGTCGTGTTGCACAGCCCAAATTTGTAATTTTTCCAAAGGTGTAATTTGGACTGCACGACAAGCTTATAAGTGTATAATTTACACTCCAGAGCTCTAGAGAAAAGCATGTGTTCAGTCTATGCTTCAGATGAATGTAGCTTGATAATAATTATATCAATATCACAATATTGGATCGGCATTATGAAGAGGCTTCACAGAGAGTGCATACAGACATGCAGGCAGTGCAGTATTTGCTTTCTGTTGACCGTTTTTTATATTATAACTTCATAACATAACATATCATAACACATCATAACTTTATTTGACTCTGAACCTCTGTATACTTGTGAAATCAGATCTGCAGAGTATATATAGTTTTTTTATAAAGAAATAAATTATATATATATACATATACACAGTGCACCTGGAAAAGTATTCATAGCGCTTCACTTTTTTTCCACATTTTCTTTATGTTACAGCCTTATTCCAAAATGGATTAAATTCATTTATTTCCTCAAAATTGTACACACAATACCATTTTTTGCTTGCAATTTATTATAATTTATGCAGATGCACTGCATTTAAAAAAAAAAGACTTAATCCCAGTCGATCTAAAAGAATGAAATCTTTTTAAATAGAGCTATTAAACTCATCATTATATTCATATCGCAATATATGTCACGGCAAAACAAAATATCGCAATGTCAGATTTTTCCAAGTTGTTTGTGTAAAGGTGAGTAAAGGTTTATAAAAATATAAACCTATGTAGCAATGTAATGCTAACATACAGTGCACATTCGCTGTGAATTTATGGTTCAAGTTTTTACTGCAAATATCACATCCATAAACATTTTGTAGTATTTTGAATTATACATTCTTTGGTGCACTGTTAACACTGCAAATCTATAATTAAAGCATTGTATAAATAACATGTCATTCATTCATTTTCCTTTGGCTTAGTCTCTATTTCAGAGGTCGCCACAGCGGAATGAACCGCCAACTATTCTGGCATATGTTTTATGCAGCGGATGTTTTTCCAGCCGCAACCCAGTACTGAGAAAGACCTATACACACACATTCACACACTTATACACTACGGCCAATTTAGTTCATCCAATTCACCTACTGCATTTCTTTGGACTGTGGGGGAAACCGGAGCAACCGGAGGAAACCCACGCAAACATGGTGAGAATATGCAAATTCCACTCAGAAATGCCAACTGGCCCAGCCGGGACTTGACACAGCGACCTTCTTGCAGTGAGGTGACTGTGCTAACCACTGAGTCCTCGTGCCGCCCCTAAACAATAAGTGTCAGTGAGAAATAATGACATGGATATATAGAATAGAGAGCATCTCAATAGTGTGTTTAAGAGAGACTGTGTTACAGTACTTAAGAGGACAACCCAGCATAAGGATAATTGGATTAAAATGAGCCATTCTTCATCATGCTCTCGCTGCATGTGAATATATATACTCACACCCAGACAAGACACAGACTATAGGGAAATAGGACACCATGGACCCCCTACTTGGCGAAAATGAAACGAGGCACTGGGATTTAAGGCTTTAGTCAGCTTGATAGATTTGTTGAATACCTGAAATCCTTTGAGAAATTATTTCAGCTACCTCACCAGCTGCTTTAGAAATGAAATCAAATCACTTGACTGACAACCGTGTGACATCATCCACCGCATTTTAACCCGTCGTGTTCTTGAAACTAGTCTCTTATGCTAAGACAGGCTGCGTTTATTTGATTAGAAATACAGTGAAAACAATGTTGTGAAATTGATTGATTGATTGATTGATTGATTGATTGATTGTAGCTTAAAATTGTAAAGCAGAAAAGAATACAGTAAGAACACAAGTACAAAAGAATAAAAGACTATCAAAAATAAATAAGAATATAATACAAAAATGCCATAAATAATACAAAAAACACATAAAAGAAAAACAAATAAATAAACAAACCAGTCAATCAACTGTGGTTAAATTCAGTTTTACAGAAAACCACAGCCTCAAGTATAAACAAGGGGGGATTAAATAAACATTTTACACACTATAACATCAAAAAATGAATAAAAGGTGACAGATACGGTCTTTTTTACCTCTCTAAAGCACTATTTAAAGAAAATAATCTTAATGAAGACATATGTAAATCATCTTTATCACTAGTCATGACAAATGCCTGTACAAGAAAAAGAAATGAAAAACATATAATAAGAAATGGGACATTCTACCAGAAACGTACATGGTCTGTCCCTGAAATAAAAACATAAATACAGTGAATAAAAGGTATTTCATTCCAAACATTTCTAAAAAGCACTGATGGTTGATTTCTGTGAGTTGTTCTGTAAAGGAACGTCATTCGTTTGGTTCTCAGATTTTTTTTGCTTCATTAAAAACACTTTACTAATGTACAAACCCTGTCATTGTCCTTGTCCTCTGCCCAGTTGAACCTACAGCTTTAATAGTTTTGTTATGATAAAAACTGTTATTTAGAAAAAATACTTTAGATTTTTGTTTCTGTCAGTCCTGCCACATCTGCATTAAATTTAACATAAAATGCGTGCAATACTCGTTTAAGGCTATGACTCGGAAGTGAAATCAGTTGATGGAGGAGAAGCTGACAGTGATCTGTCAGGGTGCGTTCTATCATTGAATTGTATGATTGTATGCTTGTTTTTGTATGATTTCTTTAAAGGACAACAAGCTTAAAGGGCACCTATGATGAAAATCATCTTTTGTAAGCTGTTTGGACAGAACTATGTGTAGGTATAGTGTGTCCACAGTTATATTGGGGTGACATAAACACAATAAGTCTCTTTTTTAAATGTCCTGATGTTAAAATAGGATCCAAATCCCTCCCATTTTGAGGCCAACCGCAACTTGACGTAGGAGTGCGGTTTCCCTGCCCACCGAATTGATTGACAGCCATGTATTAACATGTTTCTGTAGTAACGCGTATAATCATATCATCAAGACAGGACATGCTCAAAGCAACCGGGATTAAAAAGATTTGTTCAGCTCACTGTGATCATCAATTAAGATCATTAAAACAGTGCATGTTTGTAATAAAGATAGTAAAATTGCTACGTAATTCATCCCCACAGCCGCACACCATCAATACAATTATGAAAGAAGACTCTTAAATCCCTGTTTGTGGACTTAAATTAGGTTTATTTTGTACATTTATTTTGTACAGCAGTGGATATTTACTTGTACCCTGTCACATTTGCCATGCAAAAACAGTGCAAAGCTAACGTGTGCGTGCGTGCGTGCGTGCGTGTGTGTGTGCATGCAAGCAAACTTTATAACAGCATTTGTATAACAACAACAACTGATCGCTTCAGAAAGGCTTAAATTAACTCCAAAACAAATATATCAAATAACCGCTGTGGAAGTTCTTACTGTAGTAAGGGTGATCTGCTTCATTCTTGTCTGTCACTGAGCTGTTTGTCTACTGTGACACGCACGTGGGAACGGTGGGCGGGGAGAACCAGCTCATTAGCATTAAAGGCACAGGCAACAAAAACAGCTACAATCTTAAAACAGCTCACATTTCCCAGATTTAAAAAGGTATAATAAATAATCTGATGGGTATTTTGAGCTGAGACTTTACAGATACAATCTGGAGACACAAAAGATTTATATTAAATATTGAAAAATGGTTAAAATTGGTGACCTTTAAGTCAGGCCCTGTCACATTTTTTAATAAGTGAAAATGTACGTTTCTGGTAGAATGTCCCAAATAACTGTAAAGAGAAAGAAATAAAATAAATATGCAGAATTCAACTAGAATTACCAATGTTGGACATTTTTAACAGGTGATTCAATAGGTTTTAATATATTTTAAAATCCCATTTTTCTGTGATAGTAAAGCTACATTTTCAGCATTAATTACTAATGAATTAGTCTCTAGTGTCACTTGATCCTTCAGAAATAACTCTGATATGTGACCCTGAACCACAAAATCATCATAAATCTCAGTTTTTGCATCTGAAAGGTGAATAAGTAATTATTGCATTGTTTTTTGTTGGTGTCATGGTCGCCAGCTAGCTTTCTTACCAGACACACTAGAGGGCACTCTACACATCATATCTGTCACTCACCCGGACTTCATATTCCAGAATCCCTTGCACCACACACCTGCCTCTCATGAACTTAACTTTAATTCCACTACACAATGCAGCCTATCATCACAAATTATATATAGCCCTGTGTTTCAGTCATTGTTTGTTGAATGTATTTAAACAAGTTTGTTTAGTTCTCTTCTCATCTTGACGTCAAAGTGGCCACCCCTGCCATCCTGAGCATCTCTTTGAAAAGTAAGGGAATATATTCTCTGTCCTCTATGGCTGGACTGCAATGACAGGACAGCTCAACAAATGACATGCAGCGAGGCCAGCTTAATGTGCTCTTTTTCCCAGGGCAGCAGCAACACACTCAACACCATCACTGCTCTTACTGGCCTATGTCACCCCCGGGGTAATGTTACATACATGCATGTCATGTAGGAGATAAATGGAAACGTGCTGATATACAGTATATAATAGCAGAGTTCAGTGCTTTTATGTATGTGCTGAAAGAATATAAGCAGCCCCTGTCATGGTGGGATCCAAGACGATGTCATAGACAAATAGATGGACAAATACATCTAGTAGAATGAGTTTAAAAGGGAAAGGACACATTAAAATAATCAGCCTATCTTTCTTTTGATTGTAAAATATGAATTCATATTGTTCAGACATGGTTGTAGTTGCTCTTAGGGGCTTATACGGTGGGCAAACTTTTTAAACCAGAGGGCCACATCTCGAAGTATTAGAGCCTGCTCGGCTAGACTACTCAACAGCTTCTTCCCACAGGCTGTTAGAGCCCTCAATTCCAGTCAACTTGACTTGACTTGAAGTTTTGCAAACCAAGTGTAGGGCCACATGTCAAATCCTTGACAAAATAACTTGTATTTACAGCAGAAGTAGGCATGGAACAATACTCACTTCACTTCACATATTATCTGACACGAACATTTACACATAACTAAAAATCTTTACATTTTTTTCACAACACACTACGTTAAAACAACCTTATCCGTACATCTTATTTTTATTATTTGTTTGGTGTTATAGTGTAAAATGTTTATTTAAACCCTCCTTGTTCATACTTGATGCTGTGGTTATCTGAATTTAACTGAATGAGTTGATTGATCGATTGATTGACTGATTGATTGATTGATTGATTGAATTAAATTCACAACACAAATTCATATTCACTATTAGTATGTGCATATCAGTTATCACAAAACTTGATGAAATAAATTCTTAATATATATATTTTTACAGTGGAGCGATGGACATTATATTATCTGACAGTAAAATAAATCTCATATTAACAAATTAAGCAAAAATTCATATTTAATTTCTATTATTAAGTCAAATTTACAACAGTCATTTATAAAAGTCAGCAATTTGTACTGCTATTGTTTTAAAGTGAAGACATTTTAATTCCATAGCTGATCTTAGATTTACTTCAGCAGTATTATTATATCACATAGTATTTTATGTGAGAAATGTTATCACCATATCATCTGCAGATTGAAATTCACAGCACCTTCCTGACAAACAACACATCTTGCAATAACACATTTAGTTGTCAAAGCAGCAAATGAGGTTTGCCCACCCTGCAGAAATGCCACAACTACAAATGCAATAGCTAAGGCAAGGAAAATGCATCACTTTTGACTTGTTTACTTTGCCCATCTTTTAGAAGAACTGTAAAAAAAAGAAGAGAAGCAAAAGCCACAAGGGCTTGTTGTTTAAATGTATTCCTTTGCACGCAGCTGGCAGTTTGTGAAAATAAAAGTCATTCTGTAGTGTCAGCGGCCTTGCATTCAGCTGCAAAATTTATGCTGTGCTGATGTTCTTCTTCTCAGAATGAGCTTTCTTTCTGTCAGTGCTTAAGTTGTTTATCCAAGGCAGTTTGGAGAATTGATACTGTTGTTTGTTTATAGTTTGGAGATTTCACAAAGGTTCCTAACACAGAGCCTTGTGGCACTACCCTTGTAGGAAGTTAATATTGAGGTTTTGAATGAAAAGACTTACATACATGTAAACAATGTCTTTTGGTGAAAGACTTGGGTCAGTGTCTCCAATAGTATAATGTAGGCATGGCGAAGACGAGTAGACAGAAGCAAATGAATGTGTATTAATTTGACTAATAATCTAAACTAGAACAAACCTGAATAAAGGGAAAATTCTTGACCAAATCATTAAGTTCAACAAATTCTAAACATCAACTAGCAGGCAGTTTGACAAACAATAGACTAAACACAATTTTTTTTTTTTATTTAGAGTGGTTCACTTTCACACTGTCATTTTTGCAAGTGAACCATAAATTGTAAACAAAGCCACATGTGTGGTCATTTCAGACATTTATTGGGCAGAAATATTTGCCCTCCCAGCTGTGCTGTCTGAAGAACCACCACTGACAAACTTTGACTATAGTTCATTCATTCATTCATTCATTCATATTCCTTTGGCTTAGTCCCTAATTTATCAGGGGTCACCACAAAGGAATGAACCACCATTTCAGCATATGTTTTTTTACGCAGTGGATGCCCTTCCAGCCGCAACCCAGAACTGGGAAACACCCATACACTCTCATTCAAACACACACTCATACACTACGGCAAATTTTGTTTACCCAATTCACCTATATCGCATATCTTTGGACTGTGGGGGGAACCCATGAAACACAGGGAGAACATGCAAACTACAGACAGAAATGACAACTGGCCCAACCGAATTCATAGCAACGCAGTAATGAATTTATATTCTACAAATTTCAGTAATAAAAGTAGACTAGTTACCTTAGACAAACGCAACACCACAATGCCTTTTCTTTTATCCATAAATAAAACTTGTAGCATAGATTGGGATTTGTTAGTGGGGCTTCAGTGGAGAGTGTGTTTGATGGTTTCTTAGAAACAGCGGATACCACAGGTGCATAACTCAAACTTTGCAATCCCAATAACTGAAAACGCTCAGGACTTTCTGCAAATGTTTTGGGTCATATTCATGCCTAAAACTAACCATACCCAAAGTAGTTTGGAAGCAGACTGGTCTGAAGTGTCAGCTGTTACACATGCCCAGAAGATCTGCACCAAACTTGGATCTGGAAATGAACTTGAGTTTGATTCAATTGAACCAGTCAACACAGGTGTGAATACACCCTGAAACATGTGGGGTTTATATACAGGGAGAACAAAGGGCTGACAAGGTAACAAGGGGCCAGAGACAATGAATTGGCAAATAAGGGCGTACTTACACTAGGTACAGTTGCCTTGAACCATGCCGAAGCATGCTTGTCCCCCCTTACCTAAACCCCAACAGCCTGCACTCACATTGCATTTTACCTTCCGAGCCCGAGAATCGATGATGTGACTGTTCAGTTTAACAAAAGAGAAGTGCTCTCGCTCAGCACAGTGGACATTGCTTTAGTTATATTGTTTTGTATTATTTTAGATGCAGTGACACGCAGTCAAATATTTAGCTGAACAGATCCACAACTTTTGACGCTTATAAATTATCATAAAAGTCCTCGTGCTGCAGGTATTAGGAGGTTTGCTGAAGGTGGCAGCTGACGTGCAGCGAGGGGTTTGCGTCTTTAATAAACTATGACAATTTGCTTTCATTGAAAAGTAGGAATGATTTATAAATCCATATGAAACAGTCCTTTAAAATTACGTTGTGTCGTCAGTTTTGGGCTCAGGCGCGCTTTGCACTCACACTACAAGCGTACCATGCCAAAGCCCAGCCGAACCATGCTCTGGCACACCTCTTCCAACCAGGCCAGGGCCGGCCAACTGAACCGCACCTGGGACCGATTCGGAGCACTCACACTTGTCAAACGAACCGGGAAACGTGCCCGGGCATGGTTTAGATAGCCTAATGTGAGTGTACCCTAACAGGCAACAATGGAGACAAAATAGGGTGTGGCACAGAGAACACGGGGACTATGTCCGAAATTGCAAACTACTGGAGTAGGTACTTCAATTGAATTTGAATTTACTACACAACTATTAGAATCGTACATTCTATATAGAATGAATGCGATGCATGTACTACATCCATTTGTCATTATCACATGACCTACCTGCATCAGTTGTGTTGCTTCACTCCCATTCAATAATTCTCTCACAATGCATAATGGAATAGCATAGCATCCATTGGATGCACACTTCCGAATCTCACTGGAAGTAATAGGTCATCTTCTCGCCTACTTTTTTTCAAATACTATGAAATTGGACATAGTACTCAACTCAAATGCTGTTTTTCACATACTAAAGAAGTATGTGATTTCAGACACTGCCAGGGCCTGAACACAGGAAATAATAGGGAACATTACAATAAACTTCTCACAAAACACATGACAACCGTGAGTCTCTTGTCACTGGCAGCTCTTCTGAGAAAGTCTGTAACTCTATCGTCATGTGATGGGGTACTTGGGTGCAAAAGGCCAAACTAATCCCATTGTGGCATCATAGTGGTTATAATTAAACAACGGTGGATTTTACACTTGGTCACCTGTTCAACGGGGGTCAGGAGTGTTATGTTTAAAGTGGTACTAAAGTGGGCCAGGGGCATTTAGGGGATTAGAAACAAAGGCCACATGAGTAACACCTCCCAGTATGGAATAATTCAGCTGTTTTCTTCTGCCCTTTCTGCTGTAACCACATTGTAACTCTTCTTGGCTTAGGAGTCACCCATTCCCTCCCTCTGTCTATGATGGGCAGCTGATTCAACCTGTGACTGGCAACATTCTCTGGTTATTTTAGACACAGTACTTGTGACCTCAGGCTGCACAGGACTGTTATGAGGACATTCGCAAACCTGCTTGTACCCCAAGTCAGCAAAACCATCAAGTCTTCGGAATTCTATGATTTTTGGTGGTGATTTGAGTCATGGCGAGCCTTTCAGTGCTCTTTCGCTTTCTCTATGTGGGCTTTGTAAGAAACAGACAAGGGCGTCTTACCGAATGGTGTTCAACATTTGATAAAGGTAGGTCAGAGTTCACTTTGTGAGTCTTGTGCAGTATACAACAAGTTGTGAAACAGGAAACTACTTCAAGCTGCTGCTAATAGTGCGGCTAAGAGTTGTTTAGGTGCATGGGTGATGTTTGTAGGAGTCATGAAGATTTCAACAGTGGTGGATCATAACATTTGTCTTGCTTATTAATCCAAAGCTGGTTTGATGACTTTCAGAAAAAAGGGGAAACATTGTTTGAGACTGATAATGGCAGCCAGAAGAGAGAACAATATCAAATTTACTCTCCCGTCTATAATATCAAGTATTCACAACAAAGACAGGTTGTGATGTATTTGTGTCAAGTTGTCATAAAAAACATTTCAAACAATGGCATCTTTGCATTTAAAATGACCTAACGGAGCGTATGATACTTATCAAAGAGTTGTCAAAAACATGCATCAAATCCTATAATGGTGTCTTATGAACACCCCCATCAAGTAAAGGGTTAGCATTATTTATAATATGTTATCTAGCTAATCAAAGTTAGTTGCGATCAAAACAAATACCCTAAAATAAACGAGCAAATGTGTAAATAAATCTTGAAGATAAGCAGAATGTTTGGCAAGCGTGTGCACAGGGGGTTTGGGAGTTAACAGGTGGATTAGAAGCCATCAGCAAAACCTATTCCATCATAAATCTGCACGCTCTGAGTGTTCGCCAGGCTTCGGAGCCCCAGAGCTTTAGAACACACACAGGAACACCAGTAAATCTTGCCTTCTGTATGGGACACAAGTGAATGGCTGCAGTGGAGAGCAGTGAATTAGATTGCCAACACCCACTTGTGTTGTTTAGGCCATTAGTTTAAAAGCTTGCTTTCCCAAAGTCGACTCTTCTTTCCCAGAAACTCAGGGAGCAGATGCGATATCTGTAGTCTAATGGCTGCTATTATACATGTGAAATGGGAACGTTTGTGAATAGCCACTGTTGGCAATATGCTCAAGCAGGATTGAGACTTATCCCACTCTCAGGTATTCTTATGTTAATTTTTTTAATGCAATCTGTGTAAACAGAGATTAAGTTATGGAAGTTGCTTATTCCTAAAAGTTTTCCAACAAGATGTTTGTAGTTTTGAGAACTGCAGTTTTTGAATAACTGTATTGATGAAGATGGTTAAAACATATGCTGTATGTATTCCTCACACTTATATATTGACTATAGTGATATTTTATATAAGAATGCATCATCTCAACATTTTCATATACATGATGTTGTCTATGGGCCATTAAGGTTTATTACTAGATTGATGAGATAGTGTTGTGTCTTTGTGTCAAAGCTTTGTTGTTCTTCTCTCCTTTCTACTGCTTGTCATTGTTATGTATTTTCATAAGGCTATTTTAAGAATTTTTTTTTAAGGGATAGTACATCCAAAAATGGAAATTAAGTCATTGTTTACTCACCCTTGACTTGTTCCAAACCAGTTTGAGTATTTTGTTCCGTTGAAGATCCTGTAACCATTGTATATTTTGTAAAGGGAGCGGGCTCAAAGTAAAACTGAGTTTTATAATTGCTCAGGGTTAACCATGACATGCTTCCAAGGTGTTCACCACATTGTCGGCAGACGTCTTCCTGCCATTTATTGAAAAAGTTCAATGAGATTTAAATGAGAACCACAAGAGAAACCATTTTGGCAACATGACGGTATTTTTATTATAGTCATTGTTTTTTCATTTTTAAAACATCTGGAAAAGTATGTTAGTCAAGTCTTATAATTTTTGTGACTACCCTCTTCTTGACTAAAAGATGGAACCACACACTGTGTACATCAATTTAGCAAACAAATTGTCATTTTTGAATGATGTGTGTAATGTAGAGAACTTTTTATATAAAAAATGCTAATAAAATCCATTTGCCTACACTCTACAGCAGGGGTCACCAACCCTGTTCCTGGAGAGCTCCAACCCTGATCAAACACACTTGAAGCAATTAATTAGAACCTGAAGCAGCACTTGATAATTACAGACAGGTGTATTTTGTCAGGGTTGCAACTGAAATCTGCAGTAAGGTAGCTCTCCAGGAACAAGGTTGGTGACCCTGAACGTCTGATGTCCCTGCAGGGTTTAGCTCCAACTTGCCTCAACGCACCTGCCTGAAAGTTTCAAGTATACATAGGAAGACCTTGATTAGCTTGTTCAGGTGTGTTTGATTAGGGTTGGAGCTAAACTCTGCCGGACACCGGCCCTACAGGAACAAGTTTGTTGAAGGGGTGTCAAACTCAGTTCCTGAAGGGCCGCAGCCCTACACAGTTTAGTTCCAACCCTGCTTCAACACACTTGCAGGTTTCAAGTCGATGATGACGATCAGGTGTGTTTAATTAGAGTTGGAACTAAATTGTGCAGAGATGCAGCCCTCCAGGAACTGAGTTTGACACCCCTGCTCTAGAGAGTTTTGTTTTAATAGATACATAAATTAATATACTGTGCTATGTGGAATTAAATAAAAGTATAGTTAAGTACTAAATTATTAATTGATTGTATAAAATCTAAGTTTTACGACTTGCCCAGCTGATGAGGTAAATCAGCAGTTCTCAACCCTGTTTCTACCTTCCTGCTGAGTTTAGCTCCAACCCCGATCAAACACAACTAAACCAACTAAATAGGATCTGAAGGAGTGCTTAGTAATTAAAGACAGGTGTGTTTGATCATGTTTTTAGCTGAACTCTGTAGGAAGGTAGATCTCCAGCAACACCCCTGGGGTAAATAGTAACATTTATACTCCTGTCACTTTTGGCAATAGCATAGGTTATAGCTTAGCATAGCAACAGCGATCCTCATATGTAGGAGAGGCTTGTGTGTTGTTTGTTTAAAAAAAAAAGGTTAATCTAACCACATTTCTTTGTTCATTGTTTGGCTAAAACCAAAAGTGTTAAGTGCTACTAAACTCTACCCCGCTCTTATATGATAAAGCCCAGGATATCTTAAATGTCTTAAATGGGTAAAAAGATTCATTTCCACTGTAATATTGTACTGCTATCTGTTTCTTCCTAAATCTAAAGGAACATTCTGTTGTTTTGAAGGCTACAAGTGCAAGGGCCAGCCAATGTATAATGAGGCAGGATCGAAACTACACTGACATCTTACTGTTTACCAGTCATCGGATTCAAGGTTCAAATGAAATATGGCAGACTTGAAATATGTAAAATCATTGAAGCATAAGAGAGTGCATTATTGTTAAAGAGCAGCTCTGAATTAAGCAGGACCTGTTTGTTGCAAATGCAATAGCTTTGCTGTATTTGCAAACCCATGTGGGGCTCTCATGTAGTTTCTCCAATATTTGGAATTTGACTTTAACATTTGAACACCGCTTCAATTGATTTCCTTTCAGTCAACAAAGGGAGTCAAAATACACTCAAATTTGTATTACTCGTTTCTGCAGTAAGTCTGGCTTTCCATGCTGATCAGTTATCAATTTATCCCAGCTTCAGAATGGATGCTCAGCTCTGGGAAATGAAAGCCATTTGTCACAAGGATGGCAGTGTGAAATGAAATGAAATCATTTCCTCAATGCTTGTGTCATATCTAAGGGACATATGATTGTACAACCCTGTCTCAACATGCCTCGTGCTCCCCTGTTGAGACTGTTTGAGCCAATGTAGAGTCTCGCTGGTTGTAAAACGACAAGCAATCAAGACTTGTGAACAAGGACCATAAAGGCGAGGATGGGAATGGGTCGGTAAAGGTTGCCAATGGAGAGGCAAAGGAGAGGGGGAGAAATGTAGTCGTAAATGGGAGAATGGGCCAAGGGATCCATAACTCAAGTGAGGTGGGGACTGTATTTGGGAGGTGCTGATGTGTGAGAAAAATGAGCTGGCATTTGCTCAGACACCCTCTCAGCCCTCTCTAACAACCACGGAAAAAATCCAAAATATAAATATGAAGTGTAATTAATTGTTGGCAGACAAGCCTGTTGGCTCGCAGTATGGCAGGATGAACTCTAGGCTGAATTGCTGATCTAGACTGGGATGTCTTTATAATGTGTGACGAGAACATTGCGGTCCCATCTAGAAAGAAAAATGGCTTGGCATCCCTCAGATGGTGGTTCATACCATATTTTTTTTAAATTGTGGTTTTTTACCGCAAATGTTAATACCCATAAAGCAAAATTTAAGTGATTTGAAAGAAAACTGTACAGTGTTTTGACAGATGATTCATATCAACAGTATTTTTTATTGAAAAAAAGGATCCTGAATAATACATTTGAAAAGATTACTAGGTAAAACAGAATTAGGGTAAGGTAAAATCTAGTATATTCTAAAAGAGGTCTTTTAAATCCAGAACTTTCACTTGTTGACTACTTTTTACAACAACAAGTTCCACTAGAGGTGGCACAATAACAATAGATTAACTAAAATGGCTAAATATGAAAAAAGGAATACAAAATCAATAATATTGACCTAAACTGATTGTAATTCTTTATTAGAAGGTAACTTGATGGATGATCAAAAGCATAAACATTGCTAGATTTGTTTTTGCAACATTTGCTCCATGACAAATCTCTGTTTGCATGGCCTCAGGATGAACATAGGATGGTCTTTTCATTAGGAAGATCATTCAAATTTGACCCTATAGCTATAACATAAAATGTTTGTATCATAAATGCCTGCTTTGCCTAAAGGGATAGTTAATCCAGAAATATAAATTGTCATAATTTACCCATCATCCACTTGTTCCAAACTGGTATGAGTTTCGTTTTTGTTGAACAAAACAGGAAGATATACCAAATAATGTTGGAAGCAGTTGTTGATGGCTGCTTTCTTTTTGTTCATTCATTCATTTTCCTTCAGCTTAGTCTCTTTATTTAGCAGGGATGAACCGCCAACTTATCCAGCATGTGTTTTATGCAGTGGATGCCCTTCCAGAAGCAACTCAGCACTCGGAAACACCCATACACTCACATTCACACATACACACATTCACACTTACACTACAGCCAATTTAGTTTATTCAATTCACCTATAGCGCATGTCTTTGGACTGTGGGGGAAACCAGAGCACCCGGAGGAAACCCACGCAAACACGGGGAGAACATGCAAACTCCACACAGAAAAGCCAACTGACCCAGCTGGGTCTCGAACCAGGGATCTTCTTGCTGTGAGGCAACAGTGCTAACTACTGAGCCACCGTGCTGCCCCTGCTTTCTTTCAGCATTCCTAAAAATATCTTGTTTTGTTTTGAACTAAAGAAAGAAATTCATAAAAGTTTAGAAACACGATTAAATGGTGAGGCAACTTATATTTTGGGGTAAACTTTCCCCCGTTAAGTTTAACCACAGACCGGTTCCTCAAAGAGAGATATAGTTAAGGCGTTATAGGTAATATAGACGCCTAATCATGAAGCATACTTAACACAGCCTGACAAATAAACAGCTGATAAACTGATGCATTGGAAAATAACATTTCTTCAAGTAGTTGTTTCCAGAATTACTGATCTAGTCCACCTTGAACCTCCATTTGCTCAAATGTACCGTAGGGCAGCAGCCTGCTAATACATCTCACCTCATTCCATCAGGTTTGTCTCAGACATACTGTGATTGATGCAGACCGACAGATTGAGATGTGAACCTGGCTTAGTGCACAGAGGAATGGCCGAGGACTGGCCTGCTTAACCACAATCCCCAAAGCTGAGAAAGTGGCACATCCTTACCTCTGAGACTGGCCTATATTTAGACAGGAGCCAAAAAAAGGAAATGTAGCCTAGCACCCAGCCAGCATACACAGAGCAAAAAAGTTTCCATCCGTACGTGATTAGGGTGGAGCTCCATATTGCCTGTGCTGTTTTGCCAAAATCTCACAGAGCATGAAAAGTTTTTCATATAGAAGCTGTCCTATCACACTGGTCAATCATTCTATTTTAATTGTGGCCTAAATTGGACTTGTCCCACATATTTGATTATTGAGCTGTTGTATCTGATTCGAGATGGTGGTGGTTGATTTGTTTTGCCCAATCCTGTTCCTGGAGATCTACCGTCCTACACAGTTCAGCTCCAACCCTGATCAAAAACAACTGAACCAACTAAGTAGGATTTGAAGAAGCACTTGGTAATTAAAGACAGGTGTGTTTGATCTTGGTTGCAGCTGAACTCTGCTGGAACTGGATTTTCAGGAACTGGATTTAGCACCGCTGTTTTGGTACAATGAATCAATTTCAGGCATACTTCTGCCTCCAGTGTACACAGTAGGTTCGAAGTAGCCTTCGCACACTCGCATACCTTTTGCTGTACCCAGATGCGAACCCTTGGAAGGCACCTCTCAAAAATATAACTACATGTTGCCAAAACGTGGAGGACAAGATCTGTGATTGGTCAGCTTGGTAGCTATGATGTGGTGCGAGTGTTTAGCAAGTGTCTAGTGTGAGTTTGAGCAACTTCAACACTAGCATTGTATGCATGTGTTGAGCTAAACTCAAAACACTGGCAAAGAAACATTACACACTTACGTTTTGGAAGTGTTATTGCCAGAGAAGCACAGATAGAACGCAAAATCATAAATGCTATTGATCGCTCAACACAGTATTGATCTTATTCTTTATATATGAGCGGTCACAGCCATTGGAATCTTTTTGGCTCGAGACTTCCAGTCTTATTCAATTCCATTGATTTCTAGAGGTTAAAAACTACACTTTTTGCTGCTTTATTTTGCAAACTGATATTTTCTTTTTGTGTTATTCTACTTTTAATGTATAGTCATGAACACACCAGCAAGTAGTTTGACTGTTTTCAATCTCAAAAACGCGCTCACTTTCGCATCTTAGAATAAGGTCAATAAATCAGGCTTTACAATGAATTGTGTCCTTTAACTTAATATTGAGAATTGCCTTAACTGGACGGAATGAATAGGTGATGCTTGGGCCAGTCATAACAAATTTGTTTGTTGTCAGTATAACCCAATCTCTGAGTCTAGCAGGAGCACGTTTAGCTTAGCTAAGCATAGATCATTGAATTGGATTAGATCATTATAATGTCACTCAAAAATTATTGTTTCAATAATTTTCCTATTTATAGCTTGTGTAATATCATTGCGCCTGCAGCAGAAAAGTTCCTTTCCAGCAAATAGCAACTTATCATTTTCTGTTTTAGTACACAATTCAACTATAGAAGTGTCAAGCTTTAAATTATCGAAAATCTTTGGTTATTTTTGAGCAAGATGCTAATGGTATAAGCTGATTCAATCACCTATGCTTAGCTAAGCTAAAAGTGATCCCGCCACTGGAATGTTATCTTAATGTTGGACAAAATTGTGTGAATAACCCTATTGAAATGTATTCCTATGTGTGTACAAGTGAAGTTTATTTATAAACTAATTTCGAGAGGATCACGTGCTTATAATTGCTGTGGCTGGTCCCGCATTATCCAATTCATGATTCACCAATCAGAAGATTCCTAAGCCACTATAATTACCCTACGTTCCATATCACAGCCATCTTCATTTTGAAGAATCCCTCCTTCCACCCCTACTCCTCCTTTCCTAGAAGGGTGGCACGGTGGCCCAGTGGTTAGCACTGTTGCCTTACAGCAAGAACGACATTGGTTCTAGTCCTTACCAAGCCAGCCGACGTTTCTGTGTGGAGTTTACACGTTCTGCCCGTGCTCACGTGGGTTTCCACCAGGTTCCCCGGTTTCCTCCCACCATCCAAGAACATGCAACTTAAGTTAATTGACTAATCCAAATCGGCATCATAGACATGCTCCTAGTAAGTAGTCATCTCAAGAGCAATCACTATCCGTTTATTATCTACTACAGCAGGGGCGTTCTCGAGATCTACCTGAGCTCAAACTTCCCTCTCGCCTTGCAAACGGGAGGGAGCCCCGGGTTCGAGGATCTATGAGCTCAGGGCTCTCTCCCGGGACAGCATGCCAAACAAGCTTTATAACCAATCATCAGCTAAGTGTGAACTCTTGAAAAGCAGAATGGCTTGTTCTAAATCTGATTAAATGACCTATGCTAGGCTAAAAGTGCTCCCACCATTCAAAAATGGTAAAATTCAACTGTTTTGCTCTCGGAGTTGTAAAATTAGCCTGTTTAAAAAAAAAAAAAAAAAAAAAAAAAAAAAAAAA
>CAIGQW010055764.1:4963409-4986855 GCA_903798125.1 Danio choprae | reverse complement strand
GATAGATAGATAGATAGATAGATAGATAGATAGATAGATAGATAGATTTCTCAACATAATAGTATTAATTACTGATTTCTACTGATTTCTTTTATCTTTGCCATGATGACAGTACATAATATTTTACTAGATATTTTTCAAGATGCTAGTATTCAGCTTAAAGTGCCATTTAAAAGCTTAACTAGGTTAATTAGGCAAGTTAGGGTAATTAGACAAACCATTGAATAATGATGACTTGTTCTGTAGACAATCCAAAAAAATATTGTTTAAGGGGGCTAATAATATTCAAGTTAAAATAGTTTTAAAAAAATTAAAAACTGCTTTTATTCTAATTGAAATAAAACAAATAAGACTTTCTCCAGAAGAAAAAAATATTGTAGGAAATACTGTGGAAAAAATCCTTGCTCTGTTAAACATCATTTGGGAAATATTAGAAAAAATAACAGTCACAGGAGGGCTAATAATTTTGCCTTCAACAGTATATCGCAGAAAAACGAAATATTGCAGTGTCAGTTTTTTTCCCAACATCGTGCAGTTTGAAGTCATTCTATAGACACATTTTTGACAATATTTGTATCAAAGGAGATTAGTGTCAATGAGTGCACATTAGCATGTTATATGTGCACATGCATTGGCAAAGCTGTGGATGGATGCCATCTGGTGAGTAGGCGGGAGAGAGAGAGAGAGAGAGAGAATGAGGATCATGGCTGTGGAGGAGAGGATGGAATGGGAATGTTTCTCTGACTGGGAAAGCCATGACATAAAATGCTAAATATGTTATTAATGGCACACCATATAATCAAACATATTTTAAACACATTGAAGTATTTTCTTTTTATCTTAATGGGGTAACTGTGCACATTTTAGCTATTGTCATGCTCTGATACTAGGGTTATAATTCTATTTTTTCCTTACAAGTTTGGGTGAATGGATATGTTTGTCGTCCTGTGCTTTTGGACTGACCAGCTTTGAATTCTTCCAGGGTTCCACAGAAATGAAGACATGAAGGCCATTGAAGTTCTTCCCATCCTTAAAGAGAAGGTGGCATTCTTATCAGGTGAGCCAGTGACATTTAATATAATGAATTAAAAAAAGTTTAGGATCAGTACATTTTTAGATGAATTAAGAAACAAGATTTGTTTACTAATCAAAATCTAGCATAAAAACATGTTGTTTTGAACATTATTAGTAATATTTAATAAGGATTCCTAAAAAAGAGGCATATTTGAAATAATTTAAACTATATTTTCATACAATTTTAAAGGATCATCTGATAATACTGCAAGAATGTTTGACAATATTACTTTTTCTTTTATTTTTGATCAACTAAATTTAGGCTGGGTGATTATTCGAACATATCATCTGACTTTAATATGTCTTTCTTTTGTTGAACCCTAAAGAAGATATTTGAAGACTGAAAACCTATAACCGCTGACTACCATAGTAAGAAAAACAAAGACTATGAAAGTCAATGGTTACAGGTTTTTAGCATTCTTCAAATATCATCTTTTGTGTTTAACACAAGAAAGAAACTCATAAATATTTGAAAGTAAGGGATGAGTAAAAGATGATAGAATTTTCAGGCATTTTTTGGGTGAACTGTCACTTTAAGAATATTTAGATATTAGATGCATAAATATAACAAGATTTTTTATTTTTTAAGTTGGCTTTGGTACATTTAAAAAAAAAATTAAAAGCATAAAAACCTGTTATAAATACATTTCTTTAAAAAATAGTGTTGTTTTTAACTTTATATTTAATAATGATTCCTAAAAAAGGGGCATATTTGATTAATTTTTTCCTATATTTTTGTATCTATTTAAAAATGTAAGGATCATCAGATAAAACAGCGAATACAATTTTAATATAAGTTTTATTTTATTTTTGATCATTCAGAATGGGTGATTATATGGATAATCATTCAAACATATAATCCGACTTAAAACCAGTGATATTGTAGTGTCCAAGAAACATGTATTTTGAAAAAATACATTTTAAAGTAGTTTTTATTTTTGTATTTTCCATTTTATTTTTGTTAAAAATGTATTCAGTTTTTGGTGTGTTTTATCTATATAGATTTTTTGATATAGATATTTCAGTTTTAGTTATGTTTTTTTTTTATTTTATGTGCACTTAAACTTAATGGTAATAAGAACTTAAATGGAAAGTTCACCCAAAAATGAAAATGCACTCACTATTTACTCACCCTCAAGTGGTTTCAAACCTTTATGAGTTATTTTCTTTTGTTAAACATAAAATAAGGTATTTTGAAGAAAGCTGAAAACCTGTAACCATTCACTTCCATAGTAGGAAACACAAATACAATGGAAGTCAATGGTTACAGCTTTGCAACTTTATAAAAATATGAATCTAGACCATAGACAACAAATGACATCACAAGCCATACACTATACCGAAAAGATATATTTTTAACATTGATTTAAAAATATGTGGAGCAGTTCTAATGTGGAATGGTAACATGTTCCAAAGTTAAGATGCAGGTTATGTTTAGGCCTAACCTACCCCATGCTTTTACGGCTATGGCAAAAGCATTATCACTCCCAAGATTTTAATTTTGACTAAGGAACACTCAACAGAGGCTGGTCAGCTGACCTAAGAGCTCTAATTGGATGATATTCGGATAACAGATCAGAGAGGTCAGAGGGAGCAAGGCTATGTAAACATTTGCAAAAATGTTCAACTGAACACTGTAAGAAATGCAGAGGTGGATACAATTCATTCATGTTGTCTCAACACAAATAAATTAAGTTAGCTTAACAAATGTAAGTGGATTGAACAAAAAAGCTCATTTTAAATATATAGTTTGAAATAGCAGCAAAATAATTTTTTGGAGTGAAGAAAGAAACTCATAAAGGTTTGAAACAAGTGAAGGGAGAGTAACTTATGACAGAATTTTACATTTTTGGTGAACCATACCTTTAATGAGAAACTGTATATGCCATAATACCATGTCCAAAAACCATTGGTTAGAATGAACTGGAAAAAATGTTTCCTATTCCGTTCCATTCTACACTAAAACATTTGTTAAAATAAGTTGAAAACACAATTTTTTTTATTATTTCGTGGGACAACATAATGGTTTGATGTTTAATCCACTTAAATTTATAAAAACGAATAAGTTACCTTAATTCCTTCATATTATCTCAACACAAATCGATTATGTGGAATCCAGCATTTTTTGCAGTGTACACTCAAAAAAGGACGTTTGCTGTTTGTTCAAACTACTTATTTAATATGAGCTGAAACAACACAATTCTTGAGGGGTTTTTTGGGGACAACTTAATTGTTTTGAGTTTAATCCACTTAAATAAGCCAAAAAAATAATAAGTTAACTTAATTCCTTCATGTTATTCCTTCATGTTCCCGACACAAATTGTTTGTGTGGAACCCAATGATTGTGTGGAACCCAATGTAAGCCATTTATGAACTGTCTACTGCTTATCCGTATGTGTGGATTTCTATGCATATTAATGAGAGGGAACTTATTTGCGGTGACAGTCATTAACACTCTCAGATATGTGAGCTCAAAAGCAGAGCAGCGTCGCTGGGGAAATGCAGTGAATGTTTAGCTGGCTGCTGACCCAGATAGCTTTACGAACATCTTAATCTTTGGCAGGCCAACTTGCTTATCATCAGCTCAGCTCTGCCTAAGTAGAGATATAACTCATTTCCAATCGTTCCCTGCTTCCACCTCCGCACTTCAAAGCGAGTTTGATGGAATTTGGGATGCAATAATGATATGAAACTACTATGATAGCGATGATATCAGGCTTCATATTCTGTATTAGACAAAAACTATTCAGAAATGGTTGATTTAGCGTCTTGTTTCTAGTCCAAATATCTAAAAATGCTTAAATCAAGAAGCATTTTTAGACAAGGCAAAAATATTGTGTTGTTTTCAGGATTAATATGTCAAAATTAAGAGCATTTTTTTTCTTTAAAACAAGCAAAATAATCTTATTTCAAAGAAAAAACAAGACTATTTTGCTTGTTTTAAGGACAATACTTTTATTCCTTTATATTATTCCTTAAAACAACATATTATTCTTTAAAACAACACAATAATAAGCCATAGTTCACTCAAAAAAAAACTTAGGTTTCAAACCTTTAAGTTTCTTTCTTCTGTCAAACACTATAGACAATATTTGAAGAAATGGTAACTGAAAACCTGTTACCATTGACTTCCATAGTAAGAAAAACAAATACTATAAAAATAAATGGTTACAGGTCTTCAGCATTTTTCAAAATATCTTCTTTTGTGTTGAACGTTTGAAACAAGCAATGGGTGCTTTTAATTTTTGGCCGAACTATCACTTTAAGAATATTTAGATATTTGGAATACAAACAAGATAAGTAGGCCAGGTGAAGCATCACTGTATGCAGTAGGTAGGCTAGCCGGTGTGTTTCTTAAGATTAGACATTGCCCTATTTTACTAATGCTTGAGTGTCACAGATGTTGTTGTTCCAGTCAAACCCATAGTGTGTTGACTTGACCTGCAGGTGGAAGAGATCGGCGTGGAGGGCCAGTCCTTACATTTCCAGCCAGAAGCAACCATGACAGAATACGACAAGAAGACCTCAGACGACTTATCGCGTACCTTGCAGGCATCCCCAGGTACCGCTTGTTTGTTTTTTTCTTCGTGCCACTGTTAACATTGTTATGCAACATAATGCATGATGGTAATAGATCAGGGGACGCCAGTGGAAACATTGAGCGATCGATCTTATGGCAGAACAGGCATGGAAGTCAGCCAGCAGCTGGAAATCCAAAGCTACAGTTCAGTCAACCCTATTTGTTAAAGGAAAGATTAACTTATATATACAGTATTATGGGTGATTCTAGAATTGCAGGGTACATTTTGCATCTCCTAGATAAATCTATTATTTCTTTAAAAAGAACTTTATAAAAATCACTTTTATAAGGGGTATAAAATAGTTGTGTGGCGACAGTGTGTGAATATAGCCAGCTTTTAATGATTAAAATGAATTATTATATATTTTTATAATCACGTCACAAAAACAGTCTTCAGAAACACTTTGATTGACATTTTGCCATAGTACATGTCACAGAGGGGGAAAGTCTCACCCATTATTAATGATATCTCCCTCATTAGCATAGACAGCCCTGAGTGAGAAGCAGCCGTCCACCATTTTGGGCCATAAATGCTGAAAATATCCGAATCTGCTGCTATGCTGACGCACAGTCGTTTGCAACTCCACCTTCTTTTGAAAAGAGAGCACAATCTCATTTGAATTTAAAGCGACAGTCACCAAAACAGCACAATTTGAATCCAAACCTAAAAAGGGCAGTTTCAAAGAGTTATACAAAAACAATTGTAAGGACTTGTAAAAAGGGGCATAATAGGTCACCTTTAATGATTCCTTTTGCATAATAACACAAATTATACCTAGCTATTATTAATAAGCCATTTTTTCTTTCTGCAAGCTTTACATTTCATTAGTTTGCAAATTATTCCAACTCGCATCAATGTTTTGTGTCTAATTGTTTAGTTTTGTGGTATGTAGCCTTTTAATAAGCGGGATAGCGTACATCTACAGGAAGTTTTCACAGAATGAAGCCATTCAATCTTATACAACAGTGCTCCACTGTGCGTCATGCTGATCAGGGATGCGTTTCCCAAACAGCAACCTAACTAGCGGCTGAACTATCATAGTATGATGCATCATTTGGGAAATGCATGATGTTGTGACAAGTGTTTCTCCAAACTGTTGTTGCTCTTTTGCAGATCCATCATTTGATTCATGTTAGTTCAATAGTTAAGTATGCACTGCGCTCCTGCGTTATTTGATTTTGGTGCGTAAATTAATAAACAAAATAACTCAAAAGGTCATAATACGCACTCATTGAGATATTGCGTTATATATTTCTTTATTTCACATCCTTCTGAAAAATAAACACACAAACATTTCAGCTCAATGCCTTTCTCAGTGTATGCATTCATGTTAGTATTCATGTTAGTTAAAATGTAAAACGCGTGTAATGGTGCTCTGAATGGTGTGGAGTTACAACAGCTTTAGAGGTAATTCACATTAAATGTTTCTTTTTTTTTATTGTAAAAATAATATTCTTTTCATGCACATGCAGACACACTTATTTTTGTTTTTATTTATGAATTTTTTATCCAATGTGAGATTTGGTAAAAACCTGCCTTAATTTTCCGTGCATACTTAATTGAAACACTTTGGTAAGTGGCACATTCATTCATTCATTTTCATTTCGGCTTTGTCCCTTTATTAATCTGGGGTCGCCACAGCGGAATGAACCGCCAACTTATCCAGCATATGTTTTACGCAGCGGATGCCCTTCCAGCTGCAACCCATCACTGGGAAACATCCACACACTCTCATTCACACACATACACTACAGACAATTCACCTATACTGCATGGACTTGTCTTTGGACTTGTGGGGGAAACCGGAGCACCCGGAGGAAACTCACGCCAACACGGGGAGAGCATGCAAACTCCACACAGAAACGCCAACTGACCCAGCCGAGGCTCGAACCAGCGACCTTCTTGCTGTGAGGCAAACGTGCTACCCACTGCGTAAGTGGCACAAATAGAGCCTATATTTTTTACAAACATTGAGAATATTCCATATTCTATTCTAAATCATAAAACCACCTACAACAGTTAACATGTAGGCTATAAATAATATATTGTCAAATAAAGATGCAAAAACTATCTTCATTTATTTGTCGCATATAATTACATTTAGATTCATAAATTATTATTACTGTTATTATTTTTAAATAGGATATTGTTTTTTTTTACTTTTACAACTTTGACACACTCAAACCCCAGCAAAAATTTTATATGTGTCATATAACCTACAGTACAGATACATTTTGTTTTCAAATAATATAAAATTAAAACCATTAACATATATTTTTGTTTTCACAAACTTTGGAGATGTAACAGAGATTGCAAAGCATATCAAGTCACCTTCAGCTTTCGTCAGAAGCCACGGCTGCGTTCAAAATGGGATAAATGAATGAAAGTGCACTACGAAGAGAGCGCAGTTCTGAGGATTGCTAAAACTGAACCGTAGCAAATAACTTTGAAAGCAAATCAAATTAAATGTGAGAGATACAATTTTAAGCTTTTTTTAAAATCATTCAAAGTGGATGGTGAAGTATTGGATAAGAATAGGGCAAAGGGGGATACTCAGAATAGAAGACAGCCAGAAAGTATGCTTCAAACTACAGCTTTAGAAGTGTACTTGCAAGATTTGTTTGCGAATGTTCGTTGGAACGATTGATTCGGGAAACACTAAATCGCTGAACTATGTTTGTAACAATGGAACTTGTGACCTTAATTTGCTAGCGATGGTTTTGGGAAACGCACCCCAGCCTGTCAGTCTTTATTCTGCGAGAACAACCAGCTATATGTACATTATCCCTTATATAAAAACTTGAATTAAATCTGTCCATCTTATCTAAGTGATCATGTCTCTTCAAAAGACTCATCCAGTTCATGTGAAGCAGTTTTTAAATTTATTTAACGGATTAAAACTTTTATGTGTCTTGACTTCTAAATGGAGAAACAATAATCTCAGATTTAATTAAAATCTCTTCATTCGTGTTTGAAGATAAACGAATTTATTATGGTTTTGGATCAAGATGAGGGAAAGTAGATAATGACAGGATTTGTATTTTTTGGGTAAGCTAACCCTTTTACATCTTCCAGGTGCAAGGAACAATACTATCTTTCTTTCTTTCGCTGAATATAAAGTGATAGATACAATGTTCATGTCAACATTCTTTTGCTTGGCCATATTTAGCTTCCAGCCTGGCATAGACACTTGTAGGTCGGACTCAGTTGTCTTTGGGCAGTAAACATCCATGGAGAACAGCCAAGCAACCCCATAACAGCAGGGTGACCAGACGTTTCTTTTTTTTTTCCAGGACAGTCCTATATCTCTGCTCCATTCTTACTGTTTTGTTTCATATTTCATCTTTTTTATATTTCTACTTCTCTAAAATTCTTTAAAGGGGTCATGACCTGCGAACCTAAAATTTCCATAATCTTTCAACATATACGAGGTCAGGGTAATATAGAGTGATAACATCCAAGAGGTTTCAGAACTTAAAGCTTTCTTATTCTAAAAATGGCTTATATTGAAGGCAATCAGACCAAAATGACAGGTTCTGGAATGTTCTACTCTATGATATACTGTAGTAGTATGAATAAGCTCTGCCTCCACAGAAGATTGACACACCTGCTACTACTTACTTGCCTATTTATACCTATAGCAGTGTCAATATGCGAAACTGAGAGCCAATCAGAACAGTAGGCATTTACTTTGGAGTCTATGATTGGCCACGCCTATTTAAACAGCATTCTGACGAAGGGACAAAAATCGGATTATTAGTGGTCTTAAGAAGACAGTACAAAATAAAAACAGAGGTAGCTCATGTCCCCTTAACAGCTGAGTACTACAAATTCTAGTAACAATAGCGTTCTGCCACATTAAAATACACTAATCATTGGTAGCGAACATACTTTGCTATTCTGGGGTGCGATTCCCTATCACAGGAAACCCACGCAAACACGGGGAGAGCATGCATACTCCATGCAGAAATGCCAACTGACCCAGCCGAGGCTCGAACCATCGACCTTCTTGTTGTGAGGCGAAATCGCTACCTGTGCCACTGTGCCGCCCCATACCATATACAGTAGAGATACATTTCTTAATAAATAACCTACTATAATGCCATTATTCATTAATTTTCTTTTCGGCTTAGTCCCTTTATTAATCTGGGGTCACCACAGCGGAATGAACCGCCAACTTATCCAGCATATGTTTTACGCAGCGGATGCCCTTCCAGCCGCAACCCATCACTGGGAAACACCCATACACTTCCATTCACACACATACACTACAGACAATTTTAGCTTACCCAATTCACCTATACCGCATGTCTTCGGACTTGTGGGGGAAACCGGAGCACCCGGAGGAAACCCACGCCAACATGGGGAGAACATGCAAACTCCACACAGAAATGCCAACTGACCCAGCCGAGGCTCGAACCAGCGACCTTCTTGCTGTGAGGCGAGATTGCTACCCACTGCGCCACCGTGCTGCCCATAATGCCCGTATGCTATATATTTTTGTTTTCACAAGCTTTAGAGACGTATTGTAAATTCAGCTTTTAAATAATAGTTCACCTATAGCTTTGGTCATGAGACATGGCTGCGTTCAAAATGATATAAATGTTTTCAAAGTGCACTGCAAAGAGAACGAAATTGTCAATATGAAGTTCACTAAAACTGAACTGTAATACTTTGAAAGCAAATTATACTTGAGAGATGACTTTTAATGGTTTTTTAAATCATTTCAGGTTTAAATGTGGGAAAGTTTAAAAAGGAATAGGCCATAGGGGCGATAACAGGGAATGGAACACAGCCAGGAACTATGCTTTTAACTACATCTCTAGAGGTGTAGTTGCCAGTGTACAAGTTTGCGACGCAGTTTACGAATGTTCATTGGAACGATGGATTTAGGAAACGCCAAATCAACACCATGATGGGGTTGGCAAATATGTTTCTTTTTTAGTTTTTTAACGGTTATGTTATCAACATTCTTCTTTCTCAAATCTTGGATAAATATATACATTTTCCTTAGAATTCTTTACATTTCTCTAGTCCAGTGACCCAGGATTTTTAAAAAAAATAAATTATATTATAAAAATTCATCAGTGGTGTGAATAATTTCAGGTTTGACTGTAACTGGGTGTTTCTAGAGTGGTTTTTTTTTTTTTTTTTTTTTTCTCTTTTTACTTTTATTTAGCTGTAGGGGAAGCTAGGGAGAGGAGAAAGAGAATGAGGATCAGAAAAAGGTCCATGAGCCGGGATTCGAACTCAGGATGCCCGGCTCGCTTTTGCGATACATGTCGACGCTCTAACCACTCGGATTTCAATCTGACAAAACCTATTGCTTAATAAAACTTCTTGAAGCTTCATTTTGTTTCATTTTAATATTAATATCACTTCATATTCAGCATCTATTTTCATTTCAATGTCATGCCTTTGGCAAGGATTTAATATAATGTTTGGTTGTTCTGTTGAACACAAAAGAAGATATTTTGAACAATGTTACAAACCCTTAACATTTGACATCCATAGTATTTGCTTTTCCTACTATGGATGTCAGTGGTTACAAGTTTCCAACATTCTTCAAAATACCTTCTTTTGTGTTCAACAGTACAAAAAAATGGTCAAGAGTGAGTAAATGATGACAGAACTTAAATTTGTGGGTGAACTATCACTTTAACAACAATATAGGAGTTTTCTGGCAACCACCCAGAACACTTTAGTGTGCTGTGGTGAGTGAATCATTTATTTTTTTTAATGTGCAAGTCTAGTTTAGTCCTGGTTTTCTTTTTAACGTTGTCATTTTGTTACTTTAAACATCACATGGTCAGTTTGTCTTTTCTCTGCTGTGTCCTGCAGTTAGCATTGATTTGACTCGGTGAAACTCCACCAGTTCCACGTGAATCTCTTGCTTTCAGCCAGAGGGCTTCAGCTCTGCACAGTTCAAAACTTTATGTAGGTTATCATCTGCCGCAGGGCTCTCCCAAACTTCATATCTGTTCTGTGGTCCTTAATCGCTCTGTTTCAGCAACACAGAATAATACAGATATTCATAACTTCAGCTTTTCAACCGCTATAAACAGACTCTCTTCTTTTGCACAGAATGTGTGCTAGTTTTAAAATAAATATTGCATTTCTGACTGATATTGAGGATGATGTTGGAAACCCAGGTTTGATTAAGAAAACAAGAGTTTTTTTTGAGGCAGTGTGTAGATGCTTACAACCATTGGTTTTGGTGTGCCGTGTACAGGGGCATTGTAAAGTGTGTGTGTGTGTGTGAGGTGGGGGCGGGGGGGGGGGGGTATATATGAAATGTTCTTCCGTTGAAGAAATTTTATTGTTGTAATATTGTGATAGGGCTGTGCAATATGACAGTAGACTACATATCGTATGGACAAAATAAAAAGTATGTCGATTTATATCATGCTGTATCATTTATATATCGTTTATGCTGTATCGTTTGTCCTGGAGAGTTTAGCTCCAACCCCAATCAAACACACTTGAACCAGCTAATCAAGCTCTTACTAGACAACTAGAATCTTCCTGGCGGGTGTGTTAAGCCAAGTTGGAGCTTAACTCAGTAGAACACATAGGTCACATAGTATATATTTACATAATGAGAAAGAAGCCTTTAGTGGGGTAGAAAATGTACTTATTTTGCTCACCTTGGTTTTGAAGGGAATTAGGAATTTCTCTTAAACTTTTTTTTGTCTTTTTTGACCTGGTTGTGGTATTGCTCAGATGACACTTCAAACAGACACGGATGTTCCTGCCAAATTTCCTCAATATTTTGGGGACCAAATAGACTGAAAAGAAGCTCTTTTAACTTCTCCCTGAACCTCCCACTGGCCTGCAGATATCCATACAAGTGGATGCTGCTCTCTCATTGGCTGTAGGTAATTGCCAATGTTATTTTCTATCAGAACACATTTCACACGGCATGATTTGAATCGCCGACAGATACAGATATTTAGCACGCCAAATATCTGCCAGATGTTGGCGACCCATCGGCGATTCTCTCAGATCACGTCTTTGATAGTTCAAACTGTGTGTGTGATTGTTACTCACATGAAGGAGCACGGATTTGCCTGTGATTTCAGGCATTTGTCAGCGATTTCTCAAAACCTGTCGGCGAGTCAAAATCGGGGCTAAAATCATGCGGTCTGAACTCAGCATAAGTTATGCATTTTTAATAAGTTTTTAATTAAGTTTTAAATTTTATTTATAACATAAAAAAATTAAGTAAAGCACTATATAGCACAATATAGAAACACACATATTGTTAGCTGATGTTAAATCAGTGATTTGACAGTAATTACTGAGCAAGTAAAATAATTAAGTTAAACACGTTGTAAATAGCACGGATCATAAATAATGGGAAAGGGGCCCCCAAACACTGTCTGTGCATTGGGCCCACGAATCTGGGCTACACCCCTGATGGTGTGTATCAGATGGCCTGGAATGTAGATTTAGTTTGACCTGAAAGTGCAGATTTTAGTCAGCAGCGGTTGTCCTCCATATCCATGTTCTTCCATTCCTTTACTTCTTAAAGGTCCATTATGTAAGTTTTTGACTCTTCTTAAGCGTAAAAATACCAGATATTTAAGAAACATGCTAAGTGAACGTTCTTGTTTATCTGAAAAACAATGCTAAAGTCTGATATCATGGTTTGAAAATGTGCTTTACATGCCGGAACGCTGTCTTTGTTTTGGTCATTGAACCCGGCCACTGCCAGTTTAGCCAATTATATTTCAACACCCCGGGTTGCCTTGGTGGAAAACAGCGGATTTCATTCATTCAGTCAGGCTCTCAAAGTATACATCCGTGACTGAAATGTGACCTCCTGTGGACAGTAACTCCGAAATGAGACACATATTCAGAGTTTCACATGAGGTGGTTATTAATTAGCAAATAATATAAATATTACAAATGTAAACATTAGGTGAGCGGGTTACACTGTGTCCTAGCACCACGCTATGTGACGAGATTTGCAGTGATAAGCAATAAGGCTGTGAGATTAATCGAAATCGAATCGCAAACGCGATTTGAAACCTTGCGATTAGCTAATCGCAAGAGGATGCTATATGAAATATATATATGTATTATTTAATGTTCCCGCCCAGAGCAAATGCTTGACTGCCGTCTCTGTGTGATAGTCTTACTAGCTAATTGAGTGAGCACACTTTTGTTCTGCCCAATCAGAATTGTGCAACTGAACTATCCACAATACAATTAATAGACAAATTAATATCAAAGAAAAACAGCATGTCGGTAATATGGGAATATTTTGGTTTCAAGGTCACAGACACAGTCAACAAAAACAGGTAATTTTTAAGAGCTGTCCCAGAATTGTTGTCACGGTTTACAGATTATTGAGCAGAAGCTTGACTACAAAATTAAATCACAAATCAAATTGCAATATCACAAATAAGCAATTTGGCTGTTTGCACCAGACGAAACACGACACATTTAAGTGCACTTTACTGCACTCCAATGAAATGGTAAGGTTTATAATCTAATTAATACAAATGAAACCTTTTTAACATTGTTAAATGTACATGCTGAATCACTGATATGTGTTGGCTTGCACTGAGTCACAGTTCTAAAGTTTAATTTCAAACTGTTTATTTTATTTTCAAGATCTGAGACTATCGGTAAACTATCTGCTGCTGCTTTCAGTAGTATGGCAATAAATGTTTAGTAAAATGGCATTCAAACTCACATTATTAGCATTTAACAATGATTAAAGCACGAGGTGTACCTGAGGTGATCATTGTCAGTTTTCTGTTGTTCAGCTGCAAGAAATTGAAGCCGTTTCTAAAATATAAATGTCTCCTTTCAATATGGAAAATATTCCTTCTATCACGTACCATTGCAACCTGCTCTTGCGTATATTTTGAACTAGGTGTGCAATACCTAGTTCAACCACTGGGCGTCAAACTTACATACTGCACCTTTAAAATATTCTCTCTTCATTATTTTTTCACTGATAACACTTTAGTTTGTCACAGTTCACGCTATTACCTACTGTCTTATTACCTGCCTAATAATAAGATATTAACTGTATATTAGTAGCTATAAAATATGATTTTATTTTATATCCCTAATCCTAATTTAGTAACTGTTTATAAGCAGATAATTAGCAGTTTATTACGCAAATAGTCTTAGTTAATGATTTTTTAATAGCATGAATTAAGTGTTACCCTTTCACTTTGAAACAGGAATATTTCGGACTTTTTTAATTTAAGATAATTAGCAGCTTATTACGCTAATAGTCTTAGTTAATGATTTGTTAATAGCATGAATTAAGTGTTACCCTTTCACTTTGAAACAGGAATATTTCGGACTTTTTTCATTTAAGATCCATTCGCATGCTGTTAGTTACTACACAAACAAATTATAATTCTTCCATCAATTTGTGCAATTATTTGTGTATATAAAGCACTATGAATTGAAGTCAATGGGGCAAAACATTGGGGAAACTATTTTGGAAGTATAAATGAAATATGGTATATTTAATGTTATGTATATGGACTATTGGTATGACATAACTTATTTTGAGTTTTTGAAATCTTGATATTACCATTAAGCAAAACCATTTCCATATAATGCATTCTAGGATACATATATATAGTATGTGGCACGGATATATTTTTTGGCAATTGTTATGGGTCAAACTTATAGATTTTTTTCTTTCTTTAAAAAAACATGAATAAAGGTTTGGAAGCACATAATACAGCATCCTAATTTTCATTTTTGGGTGAACTACGGCTTTAAATGTTTGTTGTTGTTTTTTTGTTTCGTTTTTCTGAACCCTCAGATTGCAGATTTTCTAATAGTTGTATTTTGCCCAAATATCGTCCAGTCTTAACAAATCATACGTCTAATAAAATCATGTAATTAAAAAAAAACCAATTATGTCTTTTTGGTCAATTATGAATTATGGTCTAGGGCAACATTTATTAATTAATTGCAACCATAAATCTGACACAGCAATATTTATGATTTAATTTTATTACTACGGTTTTGATGAAACAATAAACACAGTAAGTTACATGAAATACAAATATTTGCTGACATCATGCATCTTAATAATGAATATGTGTCTTTTTCTAAAAAACAATTATCAGTTTTATTTATTTATTTATTATAAATGTGTGGGAACCATGACTCGTCTTGTTTTCATTTGGTTCATTTCATTTGGCATTTGTAATGTGCACATTACATACAAAACGTGAAAACAAATGACTCAATAGCAGTCATTGAAAAAAAAAAAACAACAATAATTAACAATAAAATATTTTAGGCTAAAACAATAATTAGTGCGTGTGTGCGTGCATGCGTGTGTGTGTTTTCAAATAATTCAACATCTGAAGTGGATCAAAACCATTTATCAAACTTGTCCTGAAGCTAATGAACAGCACCTATTCTTGGTTATATATAAATGATTTAGCATTTAGGGTTACAATCAGAATATATGATATATTAAGAGCCCTACATATATATGTGTGTGTGTGTGCGTGCGTGCGTGCGTGCATGCATGCGTGTGTTCAATTTTAAGCTTTAGAGGTAAATAAAGTTGTGAGTTAAGCAGTCTTTGTGTTTCACACTCAGTGCCACTCAAGTCTATGAAGGTCCCCTGTTGGATAGGTAAACGTCACACAGAGCTTCAGGTCTCCACTTGGCGTGTGTTTTAAAAAAATTAAGAAGAAAATACTTATTTTGAGTTATATTCTGAAAATAGACTTTAAAAGAAAATTTTGTATGAGATATTTATTTATTTTTATTCCTGAGCAGAAACCCTGGTGCCCTCTTGGCCAGTAAAGAGTGACAGTCCCCTCTTAGTAAAATAGACGTTTGTGCGTGTGTGTGTGCGTGTGCGTGTGCGTGTGCGTGTTCGTTTATGCGTGTGTGTTGTGTTTGTAAGCGCATCACTGATGTTTTTACTGGTCACCTCTCTGTTTTTTAGGACAGGCAATTAATGTATTGTGCTCCTAGTTGGATACAATCTGCTTTTCAACTGATACATATTGAAGTTGTGTTGTATTGTTTAACCTTGTGAATTTGGGGTAAATGAGCTCAAATTTGAGTGTAAAATGTTGCTCTGATTTGCTGATAGTTTGGGTCAGCATGCCTCTCTCTCTCTGTCTCTCTCTCTCTCTCTCTCTCTCTCGTTCGCTCGCTCGCTCAGAGAGGGAGGTCAGTGATTTATAGTTTTGCTCAAAGCTGAAGAGTCAGACCAGAGGAGTGCAGCTGTGGATATGAAAACACTCTTGACTTAACAGGCTGTTATTCAAGCTAGGGATCTCATTAGCCAGCGTCTCTTATTCATTTGTGTTGATCATATAGCAGTTTTCTCTCAAGCAGGATCTGTACATTTGGGTAAATGTCATTTTTAGCTCATTCTATCTGATTTGCTGAGGGCTTTGTAGAGATCTTACAGCAGCAGCTCTCATTTACCTCCTAATTTCATTGAGCGTCAGCGATTTGCAGAAGAGCTGATGCTGTGTTTTTTTGTTTGTTTGTCTGTGTAGCGAGGAGGTGAGCAGGCATGGCTTCACGGTCATCGTGGATATGCGAGGATCTAAATGGGATTCTATCAAACCTCTGCTGAAGATCCTGCAGGAGTCCTTTCCTTCCTGCATCCACGTCGCTCTCATCATCAAGCCTGACAACTTCTGGCAGAAGCAGAGGACCAATTTTGGCAGTTCAAAGTTTGAATTTGAGGTGAATGCTTTTTTTATATTTGGGAATTTGGTTTAAGGAATTGTCTGTGAATTAGGACTTCTGTTTATTTGTTTTGAGATATATATTTTTATATTACTTCTGGTAACACTTTACTTGAATGGGGTGTTCATAAGAAACATTTATAACCCTGACATTTTATGCATGCTTAAGTGATTAAGTGTCATTCGCTCACTTTAAATGCAAATGTCACTTTAAATGCATGTCACTTTAAATGCAAATATGACATTGTTTGAGATCATAACATGTCTTTGTCTTTGTCATGCAACTTGACATAGACATGCATCATAACATGTCTTTGTCATGACAGCTTGACATAAACAAATACATCACAACATGTCATTGTCATGACAACTTTACATAAATACATCATAATGTCTTTGTCATGACAACTTGACATAAACAAATACATCATAACATGTCTTTGTCATAACAACTTGACCTAAACAAATACATCATAACATGTCTTTGTCATGACAGCTTGACATAAACAAATACATCATAACCTGTCTTTGTCATGACAGCTTGACATAAACACATACATCATAACATGTCTGTCTTGACACGACATTACCAAGACAACATAACTTGTCATAAATCTGTCATAAACATGAATGTCCTGAGGCCATAATAATTGTTTTATGAATTTGATAAGTGTCATTAATATTTGTTTTTGGTCTCAAGTACAGTGGTACAAAATGAATTGGTCATTAAAATGTTATTAAAGGTCATTTAAAGATTATTGATGGTGTTATTAAAAAAGTTACAAAGTATTGACACATTTACTGAGACATTATAATGACAAAATGATCTGATAAATAGTCATGACTCATTTATTATGACCTCATCTCAATCATGTTTCTGACTGTTTTATGACAAAGTTATGCTGACTCGTTATGTTGTCTCTGTAATGGCATGACAAAGACACTGAGAGGTTTTGTTGTCTTGGTAATGTCACGTTGTCATGACAGAAACAAAGACAGGTTATGATGTATTTGTTTGTCAAGTTGGCATAAGAATATTTCAAACAATTTCATATTTGCACTTTAAATGGCATAACTAAACTGTGACATAAACTGTGTGAATGACACTTAACGGCAGTTGTCATAAGCATGCATAAAATCTCCTTCATATTCATGACATGTATCATGTCAAGGTTATAAAGGTGTCATGACAGTCTTATATACAACTCATTCAAATAAAGTTGTATTATTAATCCTAAAATCTGTTATCTCTGAAATTACAACGTCTTCCAGGGAAAGGAAAAAAAGAACTAGCACAGTCTACTTATGTTTTACTAGAACATTTCATATAATACTGGTGTGAAAGTGGAGCTGTCAATTACATCTGACCTATTTCTTCAAACAGCTGAGAGAAAGACGTGTGCAGTGTGTGTTATATTTAATCTGAAGGCTTAATCTCCCTGCGGAGGGCTCTTAAATTAACACGTCCAGCGCAGCACTAGATCACTAAGTGTTATTACTCTGCAATTTATGCGTAATCCAATCATATAAAGTGTTTACAACTGCATCCCAGATATGAAGTTGTTGACGTACAAACGCTGAAATACTTCTAATTGCAACAATGTAATGAAGGCCGGATTGTATGACGACCTGATCTCTGTCCACCACCAACTGTCAAGTGTCCCCTATCCCCTTATATGCCTGATGTTGTCTGTAATAACATGACCTGGGCTGCAATTCCTGGAATGTTTTTTCTAGCTTCTTTAAGTGAAGCGTTCAACATAACCAAATCCAGTATTCATCGTATTTTAAAGAGTCTTTAATTTTATTGTTGGTTTAAATGGCGACGGCTGCTTCAGTCACTGGAAAACCCTGAACTGAACCCAAAACTGACCAAGTATACAGCATGAAAAAAGATTCTATAGCAATTTCTGAATATTTATTGGAACAGGAAATGAGTAAACAAAAACATGTCTAATGCGTTTTAACAAATTAATTTAAGATTTTATCAAGATTGAATTCATTCAACAAAAATCCATACAAAAATCCAAACTTCATAACATGTACAGTACAGTCGATTCAAGACAATGCTAACTGATTAGACAGCAATGCTAGGCTTAAACAAAAACTGTTTGCCCTCTATCTATACATTATTCCCAAATCACAGAAGTCAAATATATAAACAATTACACTTTAAAGATATGTTTTTTAACTATAACAATGTAACTAAATATGGATTTGGTCTTCAGAACACAAATGAAGATATTTTAGATGAAATTTGAGAGCTCTCTCATCCTTTATAGACAGAAATGGTCAAAACATTCCATGTGACTTCAGTGGTTCAACTGTAATCATATGAAGCTCCAAGAACACATTTGTGCACCAAAAAACTTGTAAAAGCAACTTTGTTCAACTATGTCTTCATAGCTTCAGATCGCTTTTACAATAAACATTAATACGACATTTAGCACAACACGTCGTTATTCCCGGAGTGTACACACCCTGAACCTGATGCAAGAGAAAAGACGTAGACAAACAAAGTCATATTTACAATATTTTTGGCAACACAAAAATGTTCTTGGAGCTTTGCATGATTTCTTCACATGACATGTTTTGACAGTGTTTTTTTATTGTTTTGAACATCTCATGACCATTGCTGTATAGAGGATGAGCTAATAATATCATATTACTATGCTAAGAACAATATATAGTCTGTATAGTATATCCCACACATTCAAAATATGATCCAAACGACCTATTTTTATCCTTTCAGACCATCATGGTGTCCCTCGAAGGTTTGACCAAAGTGGTCGATCCATCCCAGCTGACTCCAGACTTTGAAGGCAGTCTGGATTACGACCATGAGGAGTGGATTGAAGTTCGAGTGGCCTTCGAAGACTTCACAAGCAACGCAGCTCGCATACTAGCCCGTTTAGATGAGCTCCAGGACATGCTGTCCCAGCGGGAGCTGCCGTCCGACCTCGACGGGTCACGACGTGCTATGGAGGAACATGCTTCCCTCAAGAAAAAGGTTACCAAAGCTCCCGTGGAGGAGTTGGATACTGATGGTCAGCGCCTACTTCAGCAAATCCAGTGTGCGGATAAAGGAAGAGGAGATATCCAGGGTTTAGCTCCAAAAGTCCAGGCGCTCCTGGATAAACTTCACGGTACTCGCCAACATCTGCACCAAGCCTGGCACTTGCGCAAACTCAAACTGGACCAGTGCTTTCAGCTACGACTCTTTCAGCAGGACGCAGAGAAGGTGTGAACATGCACTACATTAGTGTTGTCAAAAGTATCGAGTTCGGTACCAATCAGTACTGGAATTTTAAAAACGTCTATTTCCCGCTAACATTTGAGCGCGTACTTAAACACCCCTAATTAGCCATTGTGTTTACATGCTCAACAGAAATTACTGTGATTGGCTGCGAAGGTCATCGCTTCACCACTTTTCATCACTGTTTACAGAGTGCAAACACAGATACATGGACACTGTAGCGTTTTAAAACCTCATAGATCAGCTGGTCTATCTATGAGCTGACATACAAGCAATCTTCTAATGGAGGGGTGTCAAAGTCAGTTCCTGTAGGGCCGGAGCTCTGCAGAGTTTAGTTCCAGCCCTTCAAGAAACCTATCTGTAGGTATCAAACAAGCCTAACGTACTCAATCAGTTTGATCAGGTGTGTTTAATTAGGGTTGGAACTAAACTGTGCAGAGCTGCAGCCCTCCAGGAACTGGCTTTGACACCTGTGTGCTAATGGATCAACTGATCTCTATATGGCTTGGTACCGAATTCGATACTTTTGACAACACTACACTACAGTATATGTGTGGTCTATTATAGATGAGTTTACATATAGAGTTATGACCAAAAGATACAACCTACAAAAAGAATGATAGCATTTTAATATTTATACTTTATGAAACTTTGGGGTCGCATTATACAGAAAGTCTTGTAGCAATATTTACAGTAGAACAAGAATCATATAATGACTTATTAAAAGTTTGTTTTTAGGCATCACAATGCAGCCCCAATTTAGTAATTAATTTGAGCCTTTATATGTAACCACTAACTTAGTTTCAAATCACTAGATTTTACTCATTTGTCAGTAAAATGTTTTTTACTCATTTAATCATTAAATTGATATTGTGGAAGTAATTTTAACGTAATCGATACTCGATACTTGTCAAAAGTATCGAGTTCTGTACCAATCGGTACTGAAATTTAAAAATGTCCATTTCCTGCTAACATTTGAGCGCCGTTTAGCCATTTGTGATGCCATGCTCAACCGAAATGACTGTGATTGGCTGCGAAGGTCATCGCTTCGCCACACTTCATCACTGTTCACCAAGTGCAAACACAGATACACGGACAGTGGAGCATTTCAAAGCCTCATAGATCAGCTAGTCTATCTATGAGCTGACATACGAGCGATCCACTAATAGACTGACTGATCTACATGGCTTGGTACCGATTTGTACCGAACTCGATACATTTTTTTGATACTAACACTACACTACAGTATATGTGGGGTCCATTACAGATGTGTTTACTTCTAGAGTTTGGACCAAAAGATACAACCTACAAAAAGAATGATCGATTCTTTTTATATTTATGCTTTATGAACCATTGAGGTAGCATTTATATATGCAAAACTGTTTTGCCTACGTTTATTGTAATGGCATTTAGTGTAGAAAAAGTTTAAATAACAAAATCTTGTAGCAATATTTACAGTACAACAAGAATCACATAATGACTTATGAAAAGTTTGTTTTTAAGAGTCACAATGCAGCCCTGAATTAGTCATTCATTTTAGCCTTTATATGCAACCACTAACTTAGTTTCAAATCACTAGATTTTACTGATTTGTCAGTAAAATGTTTTTAATTGAATATAATCACATTTAATATGATCAATGCAGGCGGTTCATTCCGCTGTGGCGACCCTAGAAGGGACTAAGCCGAAAAGAAAATGAATGAATGAATGATCAACGCAAATATGCTACTATTCAAAGATCTGTGTCAGCTATGTTCAGCAAGATTTATATTTGTATTTATTTGATCAAAAAATACAGTCAAACAATGATATTTTGAAAGTAATTTTTTTTAAATCATTTTAGGTACTCAAGAAACATTTATTATCATTATTAATTATTATTTCTTCTTAAGAATAAAAAAGACACTAATCTTTTGTTATAGTTAAAAGTTCATTCATTCATTTTCTTTTCGGCTTAGTCGCCACAGCGGAATGAACCGCCAACTTATCCCGCATATGTTTTACTTCCAGCTGCAGCCCATCACTGGGAAACATCCATACACACCCATTCACATTCATACACTACGGACAATTTAGCTTACCCAATTAACCTATACCGCATGTCTTTGGACTTGTGGGTGAAACCGGAGCACCCGGAGGAAACCCACGCAAACACGGGGAGAACATGCAAACTTCACACAGAAACGCCAACTTACCCAGCCGGGGCTCGAACCAGTGACCTTCTTGCTGTGAGGCGATTGTGCTACTCACTGCGCCACCGTGCTGCCTAGTTAAAAGTTAGAAATATATTTTTATAAGATATAAACGTTTATATAACAACAACAACAACAACAACAATAATAATAATAATAATAATAATATAGAAGATGGAAGATAGAAATATATATATTTGGAGCAAAATAAACATCTCTATTTTAATATTTAATGTATAAAAAACATGGTTGAAAAATAAGAAAGCAACACACAGTATACACATTAGTCAACATTTAAAGTGGATCAAAAGTTCATCAACGTTCCTAAGACAAGTTTAAAAAAAGTTTTTTTGTTCCATTTCAGATGTTACTATTATATGTATCAATATTATATTATATTCAATATTCAATAGTCAGCATTTCTTTACAAATATATACAACTAAATGATTCTATATGGATAAGTAAAATTTTATAGGATCATTTGAAACAGAAAACAAGCAGATTACTCAACTTTTCAGCAAATGTATGTTTTGAAGGTGCGTGGATTAATACCATCACATTTGAATCCAAGTCTCCCATTTCAGTTCATTTTTCATTTTTCTTCTTCTGAACAGATGTTCGATTGGATTGTCCACAATAAAGGCCTGTTCCTGACCACCTACACCGAGATAGGAGCCAACCATCAGCACGTGATGGAGCTGCAGACACAACACAACCACTTTGCGATGAACTGCATGGTAAGACTGTATCCAGTAGTCCAGCAGTAATGTCTGTCAGCACCTGAGGCGTTAGAACACTGATGTGTGTTACATCATTAGAATGATGTGCGTTTGTGCACGTGCCCTGACTCACTTATCTACGCAAGAATGAGTTTTCTGTTGTCATATAATGGTTTCAGGTTTATTTATTTCCTGCATAGCAATACCAAGATTTATTTAATGCAGAAATCACACCCATACGTCAATAAAAAATACCAAATAAAAACTAAATAAATGAAAAAAAATAATAATAATAGCCCTTCAAATTGTATTTCACATAAACCATACCACTAATAAACACACAAATACATACGTCTACATCAAGCCATTCATACACAACCTGCATCCCAATTTCTAGTATCATAAAGCCATTTACAAATACTATTCGTTGAAAGCTGCTAACTGTCCATGTTATTTTCATTAAACAGACTAATGGCCAAAGGTGTGGTACAAGTAAACCGTTTGGTCCTTGTTTTGTATAGTGACCTATTTCTTTGCTTCCTGAAGAGCCGACTAGTTGTTGTTTTTTCACGTCTTGTTGGAGGAAGTAGATTACAAAGAGGATGATCACTCTGTGCCATTTCAAGTACAGTATTAATGTTATATATATTATTATTATTATTATTATTATTATTATTATTATTATTATTGTTATTATTTTATTTTTAATTCAATTTAATTAATTTTTTTATTGAATTTTAATTTAATTTTACTATAATTTTTTTATTTTGTTATTTTTATTTATTTATTTATTTTTTAATTTTATTGTTATTTTTTATTTTATTCTTTTTTATTTTATGTATTTTATTTTATATATTTATTTTTTTATTTAATTAAATTGTATTATTATTATTTTTCTTATTATTTATTTAT
>CAIGQW010055764.1:4947971-4963009 GCA_903798125.1 Danio choprae | reverse complement strand
TGTGTGTGTGTGTGTGTGTGTGTGTGTGTGCGTGTGCGTGTGCGTGTGCGTGTGCGTGTGTGTGTGCGTGCGTGCTTTCTGTATGTGACTGCTTCAGACTTGTTAATCACCCCCAGTAGATTTCAAAAGGAGAGAGTTTCACCAGAAAAAAAAACTGCATGGCGTCAATCACAGATTTTCCATCTCTATTATCTCATCTGCCATCTGCCCATCCATATCTAACCATAACTGCTGTTCAGCCAATCAGAAGAGTCTGCTTGCAGTGTGTGCGTGTGTGTGTACCACAATCTTAAGACATGCGGTACAGGTGGGTAAGTTAAATTGTCCGTAGTGTATGTCTGTGAATGAGTGTGTATGGGTGTTGCCCAGTGATGGGTTGCGGCTGGAAAGGCATCCGCTGCGTGAAACATATGCTGGATAAATTGGCGGTTCATTCCGCTGTGGCGACCCCAGATTAATAAAGAGACTAAGCCGAAAAGAAAATGAATGAATGAATTATTATTGTTAGTATTAAAATAATTCATTCATTCATTTTCCTTAGTCTCTATTTCAGAGGTCACCACAGCGGAATGAACCGCCAACTGTTCCAGCATGTTTTATGCAGCCGATGCACTTCCAGCCGCAACCCAGTACTGAGAAACACCCATACACACTCATTCGCACACACTCACTCGTACACTACAGCCAATTTAGTTTATTCAATTCACCTATAGCACATGTCTTTGGGGGAAACCAAACTCCACACAGAAACGTCTCCTGGCCTAGCTAGGACTCGAACCAGCGACCTTCTTGCTGTGAGGTGACAGTGCTAACCATTTATATACCGCTTATTATTAAAATGAGAATTCTATAATTAGAAGTTTTAAAATATATGCAAATTAAGAAAACATTTAAATTAGATATGGAAGCAAAACACTATAGCTCTGGATACGCAAGAAAAACTAGCATGGAAGTTTGTCCGGTAGGTTTGGAAATGAAATAAATGCATTTAATAAGTCACTAAATATTAAATTTATGCATTATTTTCTCAACCTTATAATATAAAAATTGTTTTAAAGGTTACAACCCTTACCAGTGACTAGGATGTTTTGACTAGGTTGTTATCAGGCTCTCTGTTGGCCCTTTGTTCCTGTGTTAGGATTGGCTGAGTGTGCTAAAATCACAGGTCCAGCTCACCCCTTCTCACATTGTGCATAACTTAGCGGATCAAATGCTTTGTCAACTGTTTGCTTTGGGTTAGCCTGACTGCCGGGCCACTGCAGCCACCTCCTCAGGAAGTCCTAGGAGCCTTACTTCCTGTCTGATATCAGGCGTGAACTGACTTAAACACTTTTTGTTAAGCTCAACTATGTAACTTTTGGCCCCCCAGTGGTTAATAAATAAAACTAAATGTGTCATGTAGAGAAGAATTTTTTTATATTCCACTTCATGCACATTAACATGGCTCATTCAATGGTTGTATCTGTCCATTCATTCTTTTTCCTTCAGCTTAGCCCCTTATTAAACAGGAGTTGCCATAGCAGAATGAACCGCCAACTATTTCAGCATATGTTTTAACGCAGTGGATTGGTTGTATATGTTACAAATCTAAAAAAACAAAACAAATCATGAGTGCATTTCCCAAATAATAACATAACTCGCGGCTGAACAGTACAGTAGAGTGCATTGTTTGGGAAATGAATGATGTTGTGAGAAGTGTTTCATGAAAACGTAGTTTAAACCATGTAAGTTAAAATATAAAACATCCACAATGGTGTTCTAAAAAGGGTTAGAGTTGCATCTTTTTTTGAAGAAAACTAATCAATAATAATATTAATGTGGAATATATTTTATTGTCAGTGACGAATTATAAATACTCAATTATATCAGTTACTATAATTTCATAGTTTTTCCCAGAAATTGTACTTTAATAAGTAGCATTTCACTAATGAGAGGATGAAGGATGCCTACTGTTTGACTGATTCAGGAAATGACCTTAAAGGTTTCTATGTTTGACATAATCTTAACATGAAGAGGTGGTGGGACATAATATAGCCCCTCCCCCTTAAAAAACAGCCAATAGCATTTTGTTTTATTACCTCTTTGTCAGTGAGAGTAGTTGAGCTCAAGCACATCAAGTGAGAAGAGTCTTGAAGGGGGTGGGGCATGTCAGATACCAGAGAGCATTTGATTGGTCAAGATTTGATGATAAACTAAAGTAGAAGGTGATGTGAATAAAACTGCTGATCCATTTAAGCGGAAGTGACAAACTACAAGCTTTGCATGTTTGTATCTTCTAAAGACAAATTTTGTCACTGTTTTGATGCGCACTAGCTTAAAGACATCCTAAAAACGAACAATACTGATACTAACATCTAAAAGACCTTTAAACAGCAACTAAATGCTATACAGAATGTTACGTTTTCAAACACATGCACAAATTGCATGTGTTTAACTTGCTGCATGATCTTGGTTTGTGGCGCCAACTGCTGGACACTTATAGCTTGTTAGTTAGGGTTCAGATTTCATAAGTTAGGAATAAAGTACATCCAGGAGGTTGTTATTGGAGAATAAAACCTGACAGGCTTATTGGCAGCCCAATGCGAAGAGGATTCTGTGAAAATCACTGCCATCGATGTACTTTATCTGACTTATTACAGTTACTTGCCACAGTAACTAACAACAAGACACAAAGCATTGTTCTGAGCCATAATAGTTTATTATTCTTTAATTAAACTCAAAGCGGCTTGGTGACATGATGGCTCAGTGGTTAGCACTGTCGTCTCACAGCAAGATCGCTGGTTCGAGTCCCGGCTGGACCAGTTGGCATTTCTGTGTGAAGTTTGCATGTTCACCACGTGTTCGTGTGGGTTTCCTCCTGGTGTTCCGGTTTCCCCCACAGTCCAAAGACATACAGTATAGGTGAATTGAATAAACTAAATTGGCCGTAATGTATGAGGGTGTGTGACTGAGTGTGTATGGGTCCCAGTACTCGGTTGCAGCTGGAAGGGCATCTGCCGCATAAAACATATGCCGGAATAGTTGGCAGCCCATTCCACTCTGGCGAACTCTGAAATAGAGACTAAGCCGAAGGAAAATGAATGAATGAATGAAATGCAAAGCTGACAGAACCGAAAACAGCTGATGGATTATACACTAACTTAATAATGTTCCAGAGTAAGACAACAGTATGGTTTGGAAGATGAATTCCCAATGTTCTCACTCCCTATATAAATTAGTTTGTTTTGTAGTATCAAGTCTTCTTTTAACTTGTTTGTAATGTCAACTGACTATTGCTTGATAAGAGGATAATGCACATATTGAGTGAATCCTTTAAATACTTTGTCCGGAATGACTATTCTCTGACGTTAAGATAACTGGAAACAGACCTTTTAGTTCTTTTTTAAGTAGTCAATAATAATCAGTACTGGTAACTCACCCCAACAAAGAGGGGAATCCAATTTAATTGCCTGCAGAGATTATGGCATATGCCACATTCATTGACAGCAGTCCAATATACAATTCATGGGGACGTCAATGACCAATGCATCCCACACTGAGGGCCTGGTTGTAACCGTTCATAATAGACACGCTTAAGCAGCTATGTCATGGAGTTCCAGGGGTATAGCTACCTGAGCGGAACGTTACGCTTGTCGAGTTGTAAATGAACTCACCCCACTCCCTCTTATGAAAGACAACATGTGGAAAACACCCCTCTGGCCTTTTTTTACACATGGCTGGGTAATCTCCTTTCATGCTGGTGTATTGATTAGTCCCAGAGGTTTCCAGAGGGAGATATAATGTTCCAGGCATTTCTTGATCGTCCTGCATTTGGAAAAGTAAAGGGATTTTACATAATAATAATATTAACCCTGTGTTTTAAGGGGGTAGTTAACACAAAAATTTAAATTTACTCACTGTTTACTCATTCAAACTTTTATGAGTTTCTTTCAGTTCAGTTTTCTTTCACAAAAGAGGATATTTTGAATAAAGCTGTAACCATTGACTTCCATAGTAGGAAATAAACTATAAAGTCAATGGTTTCCAGATTTCTTCAAAATATATTTTTTGTTCAGTAGAAGAGAAAACATCAAACATGTTTGGAACCAGTACAGAATGAGTAAACAATGATAATTTTCCATTTCCCTTTAAGTGTGTCTATAGGAGTGTAGGGTAGACTGTTGTTTCTGTTTGAGAAGACTTCAGGCTTCTGTACTGCTATAAAGTGGTTATATTACATGAGGAAGGCTTTTGTTCTGTGGTATGTGTGTCTTGGCTCTGTTCGGGTCCTGTAATGTGAGCTGTGTAAATACAGGTAGAGTGCTTCCTTAGTCTGTACTCAAGTGACTTGACATTTCAGTGTCCTTTCCTTTTTTATGGGTTAGATAATGCCTGGTGGAACTGCAAAAGCTATTTCTATACAAATATAGTTACAGTATGCATAGAATGTATCAACAAAAGTTAAAGTTAGCTAACTGGCCTTTTTACAAAATGTAATGTTTTCAATTAAATTGATTTCTTTTTAAACAATCTAATAATCAAAGTATGTATCAGTTTCTAAAAAAAAAAAATTATAAATACACACAACAGTTCTGTCTGGTTCTTGAATCTGATTGGCTGATAGCCGTGCGAAATTCCCGTGATAACAGCACTTGTACAGCCTCTTCACCCTTGTGTATTACTCCGCCCACATAGAGTGACAGCAGATGAGTAAACTCACTACAGTTTGACAAATATTGCAGCTGTTGGACAACATAATGTATTTTGTGCCTTTTCAGGCACAGTGTAGTGTAGTTGTTTAGCCCTTTAACTGCCCCACCGAGAAAAAAATGCTTTAACATTTAACATGCTTTCTTGTTTTTTTTTACAATAAAACCAAAATCAAGTGTAGTAGTGCAACAAGACATTTGTTTGATTTATTGATTTATTTTTTTGTAAACCAACAATGCTGTGTGTGTAAGCCATTATTTAAAACAGTCATTCTTTAAATGACTTTAACAGTCATTATTTAAAACAGTAATAACATGGTTAACCATTTGGTAGAGCGGCAGTCAAAGGGTTAAATTGCAACTGGAGGGAATTTGGCCAGGACACCGAAGTTACACCCCTACTCTTTACGAGAAGTGCCATAGGATTTTTAATGACCACAGAGAGTCATTACAAACAAACAAAGTTGTTTTTACAATGATTTTGGTGCACAAATGTGTTCTTGGAGCTTCGTATGGTTACAGTTGAACCACTGAAGTCACTTGACTTTTTTGGACAATATTTTTGGTTCCTTTTCTGATCTTTGAACGCCTCCTGAATGCTGTCTAGAGAGGTCTGGAATTTCATCTAAAATATATTTTTTGTTGAGTTCTGAAGATGAATAAAGGTCTCAGGGGCTTGCATGAGTAATTAATAGCTGAATTTTCTACCAATAAACCACACGTTGGTCAGTGACATGACATTACACCTATTATATTTATCCTGAGGTTACTGACATTGCTTTAATTTACATAGAAATTAGATACCAGAAACTCTTAATTCTTTCTAAGATGTGATCCACAAGGCCTGCGATACATAACAATAGGGATTTGTGTTTACTGGTGCGTGTCTATCTTCTACGGGCAGCTCTAAAAGCAAGCTCAGGGTGAGTGCTATACAGAGTAAGTGATCCTTTTGCTACTCTGATTCATTTGTGCACCGTTGGCGTGTCTTATCTACATATGCACGCGGGATTATTTAGAAATGGCCATCTTTGAATTTACGTTTGACAACACATTCAGCATGTTCATAGAGTTCTTTATGTGTGTCATATGTTAGTGTGTGACATATGGGAGCACCAATATAACTATTTCAGTCTCGATATTCAGGTGCCACTTGAAATTTGATTCTTAAATAAGCATTTTTTTCCCTGTGTGTAGGTTTGGTAATTTCACTTTTATGGGAAACAATATGTTCTTTTCATTGCATTTGAAGTGAAATAATGGAACATAAACATAGGAGGCAAAAAAAAGCTAATTTTAGATGGCACTTAGAGGTTTTTGTATTAGAACTCTTCATATACAGTACCCCAAAAAAAGGATTCATTGGATTTACTACATGTATTTAAGGTAAGTGGTTGCAAACAAATTAACTTTAGTAACGTTCAACTTAATTTGTTTGTTTAAATTCAGCCCATATAAATTGTTTTGCAACCATTTCCCTTTAAAAAAAAAAGTAAATCCAATGAATAATTAGTATGAGTGTATGTAATAGGGAACATTTGATTATGTTACTGTTCATTCATTCATTTTCCTTCGGCTTAGTCCCTTTATTCATCAGGGGTCGCCACAGCGGAAAAAACTGCCAACTTATCCAGCATATGTTTTACACAGCAGATGCCCTTCCAGCCACAATTCAATACTGGGAAACATCCATACACACTTATTTCCACACATACACTACGGCCAATTTAGTTTTATTCAATTCACCTACACCACATGTCTTTGGACTGTGGGGGAAACCGGAGTACCCGGAGGAAACCCATGCCAACACGAGGAGAACATGCAAACTCCACACAGAAATGCCAACTGACCCAGCCGGGACTCGAAGCAGCGACCTTCTTGCTGTGAGGCGACAGTGCTAACCACTGAGCACACCCAAAAATTTCTTGCAGTCTTAAATTTTTTAGTTGAATCAAATTAACTTTTCTATTCACCTCGACTTACATCAATCAAACTAACTAAAATATGAGGTAAACTTTGTATAACAAAAAACAAATATATATATTCAAATAAGTTAAAGCAACATAAAAATGCTTGTTGTTTTGACTTTTTGTCATTCATTTTTTTACAGTGTAAAAATGTCATGATAATTGTAGCTGAATGTATGATTTAGCAGGCAAAGACGGTTAAAAATAAGTATAGTAGAAGTCTTTAAAGGTGCAGTGTGTAAGTTTGACACCCAGTGGTTGAACTAGGTATTGCACGCCTGGTTCAAAACACGCAAGCGCAGGTTGCCAGATTGACAACATCAACAGGAGTGTACCTAACTATCGAGCCTAAAGGCTGATTTAAGTCGTGTTCTAAGTAAAAGCAACGGTAAGTGACAGAAGGAATATTTACCATATAGTTTTTGTCCTTACAACACCTGAAATTTCTGTTTTAGAAACGGCTTCTATTTATGACATTTATTGCCATACTACTGAAAGCAGCAGCAGATTTTACCTCAGATCTTAAAAAATTAAAATAAACCGTTTGAAATTTAACTTTAGAACTGTGACAAACCAGCACATATCAGTGATTCAGCATGTACATTTAATAATAAGAGGTTTGATATGTATTTATTAGATTATAAACCTTACCATTTCGTTGAAGTGCAGTAAGTGCAGTATTCTGTGCTTCTGAATGGCTGTATTTAAATTTCTGTCATGTTTTGTCTGGTCAAACAACAGCCAAATCTTGTCACATAGTGTGTTGTTAGGACACAGGGTTACAATGTAACCTGCTCCCCTTATGTTTACATTCATAATATTTATATTATCGTCTAATTAATAACCACCTCATGTGGAACTCTGAATCTGTGCCTCATTTCGGAGTCTGCTACTGTCCACCGGAGGTCACATTTCTGTCACGGACGCATACTTTGAGAGCCTTCCTGACTGAATGAATGAAATATGCGGTTTTCCATCAAGGCAACCCGGGGTGCTGAAATATAATTGGCTAAAGTGGCAGTGGGCGGGTTAAAAAAAACAAAACAAAGACAGCGTTCCGGCACGTAACTTACATTTTCAAAGCAGAATATCTGACTTTAGCATTGTTTTTCAGATAAACAAGAATGTTCACTGAGCATGCTTCTTAAATATCTGCAAACATATTATGGTATTTTTATGCTTTAGAATAAACAAAAACTTTCATACAGCACCTTTAAGTCATATTGTCATTACAAAATGTCCCTAAACACAAAAACAAAAAATTTGTCCTAAACCATTTTTGGGTTGATATTGGAGATGCAAATTTGCTAATATACATACATATATGCTTATAAGCTTCTAAAATTAGGAGACTTACAGTACTATTAGTTAATAATGATAGAATTGGTCGCAATCGAATTTTGCATCCGTCGCACATTGAAGTTTATTAGAACTAGGTTGTGCGTGCGTTTGTACTGTATATGCATGTGACTGTTATTGCTCCAGGTTTTCACGTGCACGGGCATTACTGCTGGAGTTTATTATTGCACACAGGCCGATACCAAACCCCCATCAGGTTTTCATCTGACAGCTCTCTGTGTATTGATCCTGTACCCTTTTGAATGCCTCTGGGCTGTGTAATTAGCCCCATGTGAGGAAACAGCATGGTAACCAGAGCTCTGCCGCTCTCATGGGCTAGACTTTAGTTCCCTTAAGAACACACATTGACTTCAGACAGTCCCATAATATCAGAGAGCACACGCTGTAAAGTATGTAAAGCGTATTAGTATGAACAATTCATATATACTGATCATGATAACAGATACTTTCTCTCAATATGTTTTTGAAGGTGAAACCAAAACTTTAGATGAACTTTTTTTAGGCCTTACAAAGTTACAAAGTTAAATATTTGGTAATATTTTGTATGTTTTATTGTAAATGGTATTTTACTGTAAATCAAACATGTGAAAAAGTTAACTAAATTGGCAAAAAATCACTTCTAATAACTTCTGATTGAAAGGAATATGTGGAAAATTACAAACTAATGTGTTGAAAATAATAAATTAGAGGGCCCTATCTTACACCCGGCGCAATAAGGCACAAGACGTGTATTTGTTGCTATTTTTAGACCAGCGCAACTGTAATTTTCGTGTTTTGCGCCACGTTGTTTAAATAGCAAATCCATTTGCGCCACTATGTGGACTCATGGGTGAGCTGGTTTGAAAAAGGAGGTGTGTTAATACGCATTGTTGGCGTGTTGCTGTTTTGAGGAACTGAAATAGTCTGCGCCATTAAGCAACTAAAAGCTGGTCTAAAGTCTAGCACAGAGCGCATTAGTTATGCACCTATGCAGGTGCAAACGCTTACATATTGCTCATTACACACAGGATGTACAGCAACACACAAATATCTTGAAAAAAATGTAAGGATTAAAATGTTACAGAAATTATTATTTTCTAGATAAATATAAAAGCCACTGCCACCATGCCTTCTTCACCTCAGTTTATTCATGACAATCTGCATTTGTATAATGTTCTTATTATAAGCAGTATTATTTATTATATGCTTATTTATATTTGTTTTAATAAAAACAAGTTTAGATTTGTTCACCTGTCGGGTTTTGGAGACGTATGCATCACCATATGGGGATAAGAACAGGACGTGTGTTTGGATATAACTCAGATTTTTTATCACACTTCGTTATTATTGTTCATTTATTCATTTGCTGGAAATTAGAACTGAATTTAGAAATAGTTTTGAAACAAATCTTTGCGCTTAACAAACGAAATTAAGTGGAGTGAGTTTCCACCGTTTCCTTACTCCACGAAGGTAAAGAAGAAATGTAAAGAGTAAAAGTAAAGTAAAGAGGCTGAATGAAGGAGGCTCATTCTTTATCCTCGTGCTGCAGATGGTCTGTTTAACTGTTTTCCCGCTAGTGAAGCATTCAGTTTTTACACTTACAAAATTCGCCATGTAAATAGCAAATGTGCCATGGCGTGACGCAACTGACTCTTAAAGGGATTGGTTTAATGCGCGTTATGCTCAAAACACACCCATAACTCATAAGAGTTTAGACACACCCTTAATGCTTTTATGCCATGCGATTGCACTTAAAATAGAGCTCAGAATGTCACTGTCACGCTCGATTCGGGACATGAAGGCACAGGAACACGATAGTAAACAAAACACGAATTTATTTAACAAACACTTATGAAATACAAGGGCACTGGAGGAGACAGGACACGTAGACATCACATTGAGGCTGAGACAATACAATACCGGACCACGAAGGACACAAACTAGGGGGTATAAATACACAGGGATAATGATTAACTGATAAGACACAGGGGATGAACACAGGTGAAACTAATAAACACAGAAAACGGCGGGAAACAGAACAAAGGAATCACATGACGGGAAGCATATGGAACACAATAACAGAACACTGACAGTCACTTTGTATGTTTTATATATTTTTATCGTAAATTGTATTTTACTGTAAACTAAACTCTAAACTAAACATGTATTTTACTGTAAACAAAAAACGAGAGCTAAATTGACAAACACTTCTAATAACTTCTTACTAAAAGTCTTATTAAACTACTAACTAACATGTTGGAAATAATAAATCTGAATGTCACTTTGTGTGTTTTATATATTTTTTTATCGTAAATTGTATTTTACTTTGAATCGAACATGCAAAAACGAGAACTAAATTGACAAACACTTCTAATAACCTCTTACTAAACGTTTTAGGAATAAGTTGAAAATTAAGCTAATATGTTGGCAATAATAAATGTGAGTGTCACTTTGTGTGTTATATATTTTTATCATAAATTGTATTTTACTGTAAATTGAACATGCAAAAAAAGTGAACTAAATTAGCAAAAATCCCTTCTAATAACTTCTGAGTGAAAGTCTTACAAGGAATAAGTTGAAAATTACAAACTAGCATGTTGAAAATAATAAATCAGAATGTCACTGTGCGTTTTATATATTTTTATGGTAAATTGTATTTTACTGTAAATTAAATATGCAAAAATCACTTATAAAAACTTCTGTAGAAAATAATAAAACAGAGGGCAACGCAGGTCGCTGGTTCGAGCCTCGGCTGGGTCAGTTGGCATTTCTGTGTGGAGTTTGCATGTTCTCCCCATGTTCGCGTGGGTTTCCACCAGGTGCTCCGGTTTCCCCCACAAGTCCAAAGACATGCGGTATAGGTGAATTGGGTAAGCTAAATTGTCCGTAGTGTATGTGTGTGAATGAGTGTGTATGGATGTTTCCCAGTGATGGGTTGCGGCTGGAAGGGCATCCACTGCGTAAAACATATGCTGGATAAATTGGCGGTTCATTCCGCTGTGGCGACCCCAGATTAATAAAGGGGATTAAGTCGAAAAGAAAATGAATGATTGACAATAAAACAGAATGTCACTTTGTAATGTAAATAAACAAAAACAACAAACTTATTTTAATGTAGTATTTCAATGATTTCAACATTAATTATTGAATGTATCTGTGTTTTCATTTCAAACATCAGTATATTGCCCATTACTTCAATCAGAATACTATAAACCAATACAGTAAAATTGTCATTTGTTTTGTATTGATTTTTATATTGTAATAATGATCACTAGTTATAGTCTGTAGCATTGTATTGCTTTGTTTTTTTGACATGCTAATACCATATTCATTTTTTTAATCAGTTTTAATCCACAAAACTAATGAGTTAACTTAATTCCTTCATGTTGTCCCAACACAAATCAATTGTGTGGAACCCAGTATTTTTTACAGTGTACTTTACAAAATAAGCATTTAGTGACGCAGTAAATACAGCACTTTGTTTATGGTGTCTTTGCAGAATGTGTATGTGAACATCAGTCGGATTATGTCAGTGGGGAACAGGCTGCTGGAGTCAGGTCACTATGCGACCCAGCAGATTCAGCAGATCTCAGGTCAGCTGGAGCAAGAGTGGAAAGCATTCGCCGCTGCACTGGACGAGAGAAGCACACTGTTGGAAATGTCTGCTAACTTCCACCAGAAAACTGACCAGGTGAGGCCTATATGTGTGACCATATCTTCAGATGCATGGGGCAAACAAACAAACCAACAGATTATTATTATTAGTGAGAGTTATAAGGTAAAATGTACAAACATAAAGATGTGAGAATATTGTTGTCTGTTTTCTAGTATATGAGCAACATGGACTCATGGTGTAAGGCCTGTGGAGAAGGTGAACTTCCGTCTGAGCTACAGGACCTGGAAGACACCATCCATCATCACCAGGGTCTCTATGAACACATCACTGCTGCTTATTCTGAAGTACGAATCTCTTATGGTCATTACGAGAAAAGTTTTATCTTTGGTAATAGCTTTTGAATAGTTTCACCTTCAAGACCAAATTCAAGATAACCTCTAAGCTGAACAAGAATCAAACATCTCCAGACCTGACAACTCTTGGAATAGTTTTAACTAATGGATTTTACGATGTTAAAAAGGATAGTTCACCCAAAAATTACAATTCTGCTAGCATTTACTCACCTTTGACTTGTTCCAAACCAGTTAGAGTTTTTTTTTTTTAATTCTGTTGAACAAAAAAGATGTTCTGAAGAAGGCTGGCACCCGTCGACAGCTATAGAAGGAGAAACAAATACTGTGGAAGTCAATGGTTACAGTTTTCCAACATTATTATAAATATCTTCTTTAGTGTTTAACAGAACAAAAACACTCAGTCAATAGTGAGTAAATAATAAACTTTTTTTATTTTTGGGTGAACTATCCCTTTAATATATTTGGCGTTGTGTGTAAAATACATATTATATATAAATCCCGTAGTAAATTTAGACAGGTGGAGCTGGGGTAGGTTGACGGTCCCAAAGGAACGCTTATAGACAACTGGATGATCAGCTTATAGTAAACACTGGATAGATTAGTTTAAATTTGGAGCATGCACGTTAACCCTTGTGTATTGTTCAAATGGACTACCCTATTGACTTCCAATATAAGGACTTTTTTTATTGCAAAGCCTTGACACCATATAATCATGCATTCTTGATTGTTGGGGGTTTTCTCTGATGGGAAGAGGTAAAATGTGTAATTTTTACTGTTGATCATCAGTTGCCACCATTAACCCTTTAGATTAGTTTACCCTTGAGGCCTGTGCAAAAAGGTTTCTGGTTTTTATGTGGAGTTCTATAGAGTATAAAATGAAACGATAGTGTGTTTTGATAAATACACTTACTATGTTTACTATGTTCTGAGAGCTGAGCTGCTTATTTAGATTTTCTCAGACATATCAATGTAAGTGCTCAAAGGAATCTCTCTCTCACACACACACACACACACACACACACACACACACACACACACACACACACACACACACACACACACTATACAGTGGTCCCTCGCCATAATGCGGTTCACTTTTTGCGGCCTCACAGTTTCACGGATTGTTTTGTGTGCAATTTGACATGCTTTTGTTTACAGCGCATAGTGTTCTGCGTCCTGATTGGCTGTAGACCATTGTCAATTAATCTCCTCCGTGCCGTGTCTCCTGTTAAGTACAGAATGCGTTCAGCTTGCCAAATCTTTGATTGCTAGCAGTGTGACTCTGAAGTGCTGTACTGTATGTTTGCAAGTTTTCTCCCCAACAAATGTCGACAAAACGTTCTGCACTGTCAATGGCACCTGCGGTAGCACCCAAAAGGCAGAGGAAGGTGCTAACCATTACACAAAAAGTTGGACTTCTGAACATGCTAAAACAAGGTAAAAGTTACGCGAGTGTTTAAACAAGAGAGAAAAGAGTGAAAACGTTAATGCCTGTCTGAGAAAAGTGTATAAAATGTGTAGTGAGGAGTTTTTCAGCCTTAAAACATCTATAATAATTGTAAAAAAATAAAGCTGACTACTATTTTTAGAACGTAACTCCTGCGATTAACAAGGGACCGTTGTACTCCATACTCTGTAACTGAAACTGAAACTGACTGCAGCAAAAATGACACATTTTACCTCTTTCCAACAAGGAAAACCACCAACAAAACGGAAAACATAATAATATGGTGCCATGGCTTTGCAATCAAAAAATGTCTTTATACTTGAAGTCAATGGGGCAAAAACAGCCCCCAACATAACGAAAGGGTAGCAAATTTGCCCAGAGCGTATTGTTGAGTATTTGAAAATTTTCAAAGCATTTTCCCAAAATATGTGTCAAAATAAGGGTTGTCACCAAAAATCATTCCATTTGCTGAAACAGAAAGTCATGACCAATTTCAAAATCACCCCAGAGTGGATGAAAACATCCCCAACAGCACACAAGCGTTAATTGGCTAACGCTTTATGGTTTATATTTTAGTTATTTAATCGAAATAAGAATTTTGTCTTTAAATAATATCTTGATGTGTACGTTTTGTCTTGATGTGTACGTTTTTGTGTATATCCTCAGGTAAGTCAGGATGGCAAAGCCCTGCTAGATAAGCTCCAGCGCCCTTTGACCCCGGGCAGTGCTGATTCGCTGACTTCCTCAGCTAACTACTCCAAGGCTGTTCATCACGTTCTGGACATCATTCACGAGGTTCTGCATCACCAGAGGCAGTTGGAGAACATCTGGCAACACCGCAAACTCCGTCTCCACCAACGGCTGCAGCTCTGCGTCTTCCAACAGGACGTTCAGCAGGTCAGACACTTTGCAAAATTGTCAATTTGGTTTTATCACAGTTCTGTGGTCACATTGTTTGGTTTGATTCAGTTTACATCACAAAAAAATCCCCTATTGTAACAGCGAAATACTTTAGAAACACTATACATTAGCATCAAATCCATACATAGCCTTATAATCTACCAAAAATTGTGAGCTGTGAGTTTCTTTAGGTTCGCTACTTGCACTGGAATCTTTAAACTGATAAAAACCTGTGAAAGAGACGCTCAAATGGTTGAAGCAGAGGTATTCAACTGTATTTTTTCTTTAAAATGCTTTTATAAACGAACAAAAATTAATTATTTTCCTTCAATCTTTCTTTTGTTGGTATTAAAACAAGTCTATACTAAACACTAAATACTATACTAAAGCAACCCTAATACTTAATATGCATTATTACTTCAAAATGTAATTGATATGCCATGAAATGTATTTAATCACTGTTATTGATATGTAATCAGTGTTATAACTATGTTACTGTTGCAAAATGAGAAATGTGCAGAATGTATGAAGTGTCAGAGAGAAGTAGACATCTGTGCGGGACAGATTATTATTATTTTTCTCTGTTCACTCTCGCCCACTTCCCACAAGTTGCACCCCACACATGGCTGTTTTCGCTGAATTTTGCTTTCTACTCACAGTGATTGTATTCTTTCTTCACTTGCTCAGTTTAGGTCAGCTTTCTCCAGTTCTACATCCTTTCATACAACA
>CAIGQW010055764.1:4894607-4907971 GCA_903798125.1 Danio choprae | reverse complement strand
AAAAAAAAAAAAAAAAACTGTCATATACAGCTTTGTTACATAGTTCTCAAAGTATAATTTAACTTTGGTTCAAACTATTAAATTGAATTTGATCTAAATGAAAAATATTTATTGTGGTCAGGAAAAAATACATTCACACAAAGTAAAAATATTGTTTGAATAGAGATGCTAAATACACTACCTGACAAAAGTCTTGTCATCGATCCCAGTTGTAAGAGCAACAAATAATAACTTGACTTCAAGTTGATCATTTGGAAAAGTGGCAGAAGGTATATTTTCCAATGAATCATCTGTTGAACTGCATCCCAATCATCACAAATACTGCAGAAGACCTATTGGAACCAGCATGGACCCACGATTCTCACAGAAATCAGTCAAGTTTGGTGAAGGAAAAATCATGGTTTGGGTATCAAGTCTGAGGTATCAAGACATTTGTGCTGCCCGTTACATTACAAACCACAGGAAAGGGCAAACTCTTCAGCAGGATAGCGCTCCCCCTCATACTTCAGCCTCCATATCACAGTTTCTGTAAGCAAAGAAGGTCAAGGTGCTCCAGGATTGGCCAGCCCAGTCACCAGACATGAACATGATTGAGCATGTCTGTGGTAAGATAAAGGAGGAGGCATTAAAGATGAAGCCAAATAATCTTGATGAACTCTGGGAGTCTTGCAAGAACGCTTTCTTTGCCATTCCAGATGACTTTGTTAATAAGTTATTTGAGTCATTGCAGAGATGTATGGATGCAGTCGTCCAAGCTCATGGGAGTCATACACAATATTAATTCTTTTTCCACTGCACCATGACTTTATATTCTATACTGTACATTATTTCTGTTAAGTGACGAGACGTTTGTCTAAGCAAAGTCAAACCTTACTGTCCTAATTAAATAATTAAATATCAAGGCATGATCATATTTTATTTAGGTAAAATAAGCGTAATCTAGAGATCTTTGCCTTTCATATAAGCCACTTATTATACCACATCATCAACTAGAAGTCAAGTTATTATTTGTTGTTTCTAAAACTTGGTTAGGTGACAAGACTTTTGTCAGGTTGTGTATATATTTCACTTTACTACAACATAGAAAACTGCTGGTTTAAAGTAAAAATATTACTTTTTAAGTTTACCTAGGGGGTTCATTTTTTGCTTTAAGGCAAATTGAATAAAATAGTTTTTAATTTATAATTTTACTCCCAATATAACAATTTACAAAGACTAAAATACTTTTTTTCAGTGTGTTCCACAAAGTATTTGACCTTGCTAAGATTTACACATGTTAAGGCTGCACAATATATTGTTTCATCATCGATATCGCGTTTCATCATCGATATCGCAATGTGCGCATCCGCAAGATATGCAATATTAAGTCTGAATTATAGTTGACCAGGAGCTACAGAACACCTGTGGTTTGTGGAGTCACTGCTAAGTTTAACCATAACAGAGTGAGTTTATCATTTGCATGTGTTTTAAGGCCTGTGACTGAGCATTTCAAGAAAGATTAAAACCTTTGGGCACAAAAAATGTGTTTAGAGGTGTAACAAAGATTAATTTTATTTGATTATTTATATGGAATTTATACAATTTATTCAAAAATCTGTTTTTCTTATTTATAATTTTGTCTTGTTGCTAGTCCAAATATCTACATTTCAAAGCGAACACAAGATTATTTTACTTAACCCATTGGCAGATAATTTAGCTTGTTTTAAGGAAAAACTCTTAATTTTGATTTATCCCTTCTGAAGTTGAAAGCGAAACAATATTTTTACTTTAAAAATGTTTAATATTTTTACTAAAAATTGTTAGATATGTCGACTAGAAACGAGTCAAACCAAAGTACTGTAATAAAAGCATTTTTAGCTTTGTGATTATTCAATTACTGTACCTGAATACTGACTCTACAGAAAATAGTGCTATTCAAACCATCATGTGAAACTGTATTTGTATTTCAACAAAATAAAATATCGCAATATCAGATTCTTCCAATATCATGCAGCCCTACTAAATGTATTTCACCTCCCTTTTGACTGGCTAATCTTGGTTTGAGTTGTTCGATTACCTAAACTACAATTAAAAATAATATTTTTTCTTTTGTTCATATTGCTTTTTTAAAATGAGCTTAAACAACACAATTCATGGGATTCTTTGGGGACAACTTAATTGTTTTATGTTCAATCCACTTAATCATTAATAGTTTACTTAATTGATTTGTGTTGGGAATTGTGTGGAACTCAAGAACATTTCAACTCGGGAACAATTTAAGATCATTTCTGTCTGCTACTAAATATAGAACACTGATCTCTATTTAACTGTGTTAGACAACAAATTCTGAACTACCGATAAAATTATAACCACTATAATTATTACCGGTATAATTGTATAATCACCCCCATATCGTTTCAAACCCTTGGGACCTTTGTTCATCTTCACAACCCAAATTAAGACATTTTAGATGAAATCCTGGAGCTCTTTCATCTTCCATAGACAGCAATTGTCCTAAGATGTTCAAAGTCCAGAAAAGAAACCAAAAAAACATTGTCAAAACTTTTTGTGTGACTTTAGTGGTTCAACTGTGATCATTTGAATCTCCGAGAACACTTTTGTGAGCCAAAACCTGAAAAAATGACTATTTATGTCTTCCACATCAGGTTAGGGTTGCACAAGGCTTGCATGTACCGCTGCTGACTCTAAATGCAATAGGTTATATTGCACGTTATAAACATGCACCCTGACCTGACTTGGAAGAAAAAACATTGGCAAACAAAGTTGTTTTGCTAACATTTTTGGTGCACAAAAGTGTCCTTTTCTGGATTTTTAACATCTCAGGACCATTGCTTTAAATGGAGGATGAGGGAGCTCTCGAGTTTCCTAAATATCTTAATTTTTGTTCTGAAGATGAACGAAGGTCTTTGGGATTGGAAGAGTAATTAATAACAGGAATTTATATTTTTGGGTGAACTAACACTTTAATGTTTGTGAGAGTTCAAGAATTGTGAAATACATCTTATTACCCAAAAAAATGACAGTACATGCTTACATATTTGATTCTAAGTGGCATCTTCTTTGATTTTGTTTTTTAGGTTTTGGGCTGGATTCGTAACGGCGAGTCAATGCTCAATGCCGGTCTGATCACAGCCAGCTCACTGCAGGAGGCGGAACAGCTGCAGCGCGAACATGAGCAATTTCAGCACGCTATTGAGGTACGCAGGAAAATCCTTTACAAAAAACACATGAGCACACTGTGACATGTTTTGTTGTGTCCTTGAAGTGCTTATGCTAGTTTCTGGAATCAAACCTATCCTTGTCATTCACTTTTCCAACACTCTTTTTTTTTCCCCCCTTTTAATGGCATTTAAAGGCAAAATTATTCACCCATCTGTGAAATTTGAATTCTATTTCAAATATTTCCCAAGTGATGTTTAACAGAGCAAGGTCGTTTTTACAGTATGTCTTATTTCTTTTAGTTTAGCTGCAATAAAAGCATATTTAAAATTGTTTTCAATTATTTTTAGGGTCAATATCATTAAGAGTTTTTCTTTTGATTGGCTACACAGCACACCACTGTTTTCCAATGATTTACCTAATTAACCTAACTTAACTGGGGTGACACGGTGGCTCTGTGGTTAGCACTCACAGCAAGAAGGTTGCTGATTCGAGTCCCGGCTGGGTCAGTTGACATTTCTGTGTGGAGTTTGCATGTTCTCCCCATGTTCGTGTGGGTTTCCTCTGTGCTCCGGGTTCCCCCACAGTCCAAAGACATGCGGTATAGGTGAATTGAATAAACTAAATTGGCCGTAGTGTATGTGTGTGAATGAGTGTGTATGGATGTTTCCCAGTACTGGGTTGCAGCTGGAAGGGCATCCGCTGTGTAAAACATATGCTGGATAAGTTGGCGGTTCATTCTGCTGTGGCGACCCCTGATAAATAAAGGGACTAAGCAATTAATGAGTGAACCTAACTTAACCAATTAACCTAATAAACCTGTTTAATAAGCAATAAAACAACAAAATGTCCAATAAACGTCACCGTATATCGAAAGAATCAAGCACTCATTGGCTAAATTCTCCATTAGTCAAAAGTACTGGCTAAAAGTGACTCAAACAGAGCATATGCATAGGAACACTTGACTGCATTGTTTAGACTTAAGTAACTATAACCTAGACTTTTTATTCGTGATTATATGCGATCTCATTTTGTTTGTAACACTGTAAGCTATAAAAACGTGTTGCTTTTTACTACGAGGACACCATTTTTGCGCTTAAGTAACATTGTAGACAATGTAAACATTAAGTCTTTGGAAGAAACTGTGACATAAACAAATGAATAACCATCCATAATTCAACACTATTGGACTAAATGCGCTCTATAGGATGTTGCTAAGTGGACCCTTACTTTTCAAAATAATGACTACGAATGCGTGTGCATCTAGATATTACAATGATATACAGTTGAAGTCAAAATTATTCGCCCTCCTTTTATTTTTGTTTCTTTTTCTAATAATTCCCAAATTATGTTTAACAGAGCAAGGAAGTTTTCACAGTATTTCTTATAATGTTTTTTCTTCTGGAGAAAGTCTTATGTGTTTTATTTTGGCTAAAATAAAAGCAGTTTTTAATAATAAAAAAAAGATTAAGGTCAATTTTATTAACCCCCTTAAGCAATAGTTTTTTTTTTAGATTGTCTACAAAACAAACCATCGTTATACAATGATTTGCGTAATTACCCTAACTTGCCAAAATATGCTAATGAGCCTAGTTAAGCCTTTAAATTGCACTTTAAGCTGAATACTAGTATCTTGAAAAATATCTAGTAAAATATGATGTGCTGTCATCATGGCGAAGATAAATGAAATCAGTTATTAGAAATTAGTTATTAAAACTATTATGTCTAGAAATGTGTTGATAAAATCTTCTTCCCCTTAAAAACAGAAATTGGGGAAAATATATACAGGGGGGCTAATAATTATGACATCATGACGGACTAAAATGTTTCTATTAAAATGAGTAATTCCACTTTCTATTCAAAGCTGTGCATAAAGCTAAAAGGGAAAGAAAATCAGTTTTTCCAGGTATTGTCTTCATATTTTTGCTTTCTGTTCTTGCTTCATTTTCTCTTTCCTCTCTTTGCAGAAAACCCATCAGAGTGCACTACAGGTCCAGCAGAAGGCAGAGGCTCTGCTGCAGGCCAATCACTACGACATGGACATGATCCGTGACTGTGCGGAGAAGGTGGCGTCTCACTGGCAGCAGCTCATGCTGAAGATGGAGGACCGTCTCAAACTGGTCAATGCCTCCGTGGCTTTCTACAAGACGTCAGAGCAGGTCAGTCACCTTGCCTTCATAGTGAGCCTGGAATTGTGTGACTTCTTGTTTATTTAGCACTACAATTAGAAAACACATTGAAGTCTTTAGTCATACAGTGGTAATTTTGCCCTCGCAATTTGTGTAATGTAAAAAACATGTACTTTTGACTTTTTTGTGCATTTACTATTCAAGATATAACTAAAAAATAACATTTGTTGTTGAAATTATGGTCAAATTATTACAGAAAATGTGAAAATTATAACATAAAAAGTCATTATACCAGAATGTTCACTTACTGTAGTATCTCATAGTTTAGGTATTTATGTCACAATCATGACTTTTTGACTCATGAGAGATTATTTAGTCTCATAATAATAAATGGAGTTCATACAACTTTTATGTCCTACTTTTCTCTTGTTATTGCGCAATTATAATTTTTACTTATGTTGTAATTTTACTTTGTCATTAGTTTGACTTTTTATTTCCTAATTATACAGTGCTCAGCATATATGAGTACACCCCCCACAAATCTTCCATTTAAATTAATATTTTCTATAGGATGCTTTACAATATTATATTTGTGCATATACATTAGTTTTGTCAGTACTGAAGCCAAACCTGGAGCTGATCTAACAAAATACCTTGCAATAGTGGTTCAAAAATTAGTAACCCAAATTTATATGTTAGGGGAAAAGATTAAATAACATTTTCAAAAATAGCAAAAATCAAGAGAAACAAAAAATATATACAATTTTGTTGAAATGTTGTAGTTTGTCATTTGTTTTTGCAATATTTTGCATGGATTTAAATGTATTATCTTTCCATTTCTAAAAATGTTCTGTGGCTAAAATATTATTTTAATAAATATATCTGTTTAATAAATCTGTTTTGTTCAAATGCGCCAATATATATTACCTATATTCAGTTAGAAATGGATAAAAATATTCATTTTCAAAATGGGCTGTACTCATATATGGTGAGCACTGTATGTTATAGCAGTATCCTTTGGACAATTTGTAGTTGGAATTATAATGAATACATAATTATTACATCAAATGTCAAAATAATAACATAAGTCAAAATTTTGACTTTGAGTGTCTCATTGTTTCATGTCATAATCATGACTTTTTGACTCATAAGAGATTTAGTCTTATAATTATGACTTCATAATTCTGACTTTTCTGTAATACTTTTCTCTCGCTAACGCTCAATTACGATATTGTAAATGTTTACTTTTGTTGTCATTTTTAGTTTATGGCATAGTCATTTTGACTTTTTGTGTCATAATTTTGACTTTATTTCATAATTATGGGTTATAGGAGTATCTTGAGGGCAATGTGTAGATCAAAAAAAAAGACATTGTGTCACAATCATTATAAAAAATGTCAAAATGATAATATTTTAAAAATCATTATGACAAAATTGACCAAAATTGGACTAAATCATAATAATGATATTTTTGACCCATAAGAGTTTGGTTAGTCTCATAATTATAACTTGTATTTCATACTTTTCTTAAATTATGATTGTCTTTGTTTATCGTTTTTATTGTCATTTACATTTTTGTGTTATAATTTTGACATTTTATTTTAGAATTATTTGTTATAGCAGTCGATACTATAATTATTTCATCATTAAATTATTATTTTTTTTTATATTTTGAAACTTTAACATCATACGTCAGGTTTTTTTTTGTCCCATACCTCTTGGTCTCATAATTAAATACTAGTTCACAGAGGCAAAGGTGTGTCATATAACTATTGGACATCCAGGTTTACTTGATCTTACATTTGTTATGTATACCTACTAGGCATGGACCAATATGAGATTCTGACAGTATGATAACCTTGGATAAAAATATTCACAGTATCACGGTATTGTGATTACTGCTCTGAAATATGTTCTTTTTAAATGTCTGGGTTTTTCCCCATTGAAAGGAATATATTTTATTTTAAGAAACATTTATAATATTTTGGAAGGATAAATATTTCTGACTAAATAATTAAAATAAATCATTGACTTGTGCTATCCTTATAAGTTTCAAAAACACACATTTCTTTACAACTTAAAAAAGGCATTACACCCCCCAAAAAATAAATAAAATTGTCGTAAAAAATACATAAAGATAATACACTTACATATACTGTAGGGATGCTATAAAAGCATTCGGTTATCAGCAAACCGGTTATCGTCCCATGCCTAATACCTACATGTGTGTTCTCCAGGTGTGTAGTGTACTGGAAAGTTTAGAGCAGGAATACAAGCGAGAGGAAGACTGGTGTGGAGGAACTGATAAACTGGGACCAAACTCTGAGTCTGACCACGTAACACCCATGATCAGTAAACATCTGGAGCAGAAGGAGGCCTTTCTAAAGGTACGGATACTTCCAAAGCTACTGATCAGAACAGAAGGATCCAAAATGCTTGTCTTGCTTTGAGTTTTTGAATGGTTTCTAGTCCAAATATCGAATAATTCTTAAATCAAGAAGCTTTTTCTAGACAAGTAAGAAATATTGTTTTATCTTAAGACAAGTAAAATAATCTGCCAACAGCCTAAGCAAAATAAAATTATTTCAAAGCAAAAACGTGATTATTTTGCTTACCCCATTGGCAGATTATTTTGCTTTTTTTAAGGGAAAACCATAGACTGTACAAAAATATGGACGTAGACCTCACAGATGTCATGAAGGGTAATATTAGCTATATATACCAAAATCATGCTTTTAACCAGGCCATGCACACTTTTTTTTCTTCTGTAAAGTTGGGCATTTTAACATTAGTGTTAATAGAAATTTGCTCTGTTTTGGAGCCAGCCCCAGTGGCCTTTCGATGAATTGCAGTTTCAGTTACTTCCATATTAGCTTCACCAAGGAGAGCCTCCCTCCTTGCCGCTTGGGGAAATCTCACTTAATTTTGACATATTATTTCTGAAAACAAGACAATATTTTTGTTTGTCTACTAAATGCTTCGTTATTTAAAAATATTTCAATATTTGGACTAGAAACAAGACAAAGCCTCTAAGTAAGAAAAGCATTTTTTACAGTGTACTCAAAATATAAATGATTTTTCCGTCTCATTCTGCAGGCTTGCACACTAGCCAGACGCAATGCCGATGTCTTCCTCAAGTACTTACACAGAAACAGCGTGAATATGCCGGGAATGCTTGCACATGTCAAAGCCCCTGAACAACAAGTCAAGAGTGAGTCTATTATACTTCATTCATTATTCTTTCATTTATTTATTGGCTTATCATATTTTGAACACATCTCTGTGTCCTGCAGACATCCTGAATGAGCTGCTGCAGCGAGAGAACCGGGTTCTGCACTTCTGGACCATGAGGAAGAGGAGGCTTGACCAGTGTCAGCAGTATGTGGTATTTGAGCGTAGCGCCAAACAGGTTAGTACCTTTAAGAGAATAGAGAGTAAACTCGTTGCCTTATAATTATTAAGTAAACATACTATGTGCATATTATAAAAGTTCAGTCAATGGTTTACTGACTTTATTTAAATAAAATCCACATTTACTCACTTTTTAAAGTAGCTAATTGCTTTTTACAGTGTAAGCAACAGACTAGGGCTCATTTTATTCAAGTACACTGCACAAATGCTTTTCTTTGTCTTGTTTCTAGTCCCGATGTCTATAAATTCTTAAATCAAGAAGCTTTTTATAGACTTCAAAAAAACTGGACTTATTTTTAGAAATAATATGTCAAAATTAAGTGAGTTTCTCATTAAAGCAAGCTAAATAATCTGCCAGTGGGGTAAGCAAAATAACTGTTTTCCCTTTGAATTAAGATTATGCTGCTTAGCCCATTTTCAGATTATTTAGCTTGTTTTAATGAAAAACTCACTTAATTTTGACATATTATTTCTGAAAACAAGTCCGTTTTTTTTAGAAGTCTATAAAAACCTACTTGTGATTTATTACAGTATTTCTGAAAATAAAAAACACAAATCTCAAGCAATCACATATAAACGCATACTGTACATTTATACAGACAGACAGATGCTAAATTTAACAGATGGAAATTCAGACACATACTGTATATCATTAGTGTTAAATTTGCATCCTTCTTAAAATAATGCGTAATACAGTAAAATCATTGTTGGTTCATTACGCTGTGGCGACCCCTGATAAATAAGGGTCTACGTCGAAGGAAAATGAACAGTGAAATCATTGCTATAATTCTTAAACATAGTGTAAATGTATATTTTCTATGCACCATGTGTTGTGTAAGATAATACTATTAAAATATTAGTAATGTTTCAATTAAATATCTCAAAACTAAGCACCATTATTTAGAAATGACCTCAAAACTAGCAAATGGAGCTTGTCATTTTGAAAAGCTTTTATATAAATGAGTACATTTTGAAAATGAATATTTTTATACATTTCTCAGTGAATATAGTCAATATATTGTGGTGTTTTAAATGAAACAGTTGTAGGCATTTATATCCATTCAAATAAGAGTGGTCACCTAACATCTTTAGGAATTGATAGATAATAAAAAAGATAATGCATTCAACGAGTTATTGCATTGAAAAAAACGAACATAATTAATATTTTGTATGTTTCTATAGATTTTTCCTGTTTAATAAAATTTTATGTACTACTTTTCCACAAAATACTCATTTGGGTGTGCTAATTTTTAGACTCTGATTTTAAGTTTCTTTTTGTGAGATTAGTGTTAGGGTTCCAGTTTTTATATATACAGTACTGAAAATTGAAACGGTGTAAGAATCTCTTCAAACATACATTTTCACAGACAGAAAAGCATTCTTTAAAACCTACCGTCTATTCAAGATGAAATTATTTGATGTCATACACAACCACCACACACCACAACAAGTATTTCTGGACTCTCAAATAACAGAAGCATGTTCGGTCAGGCATTCAGTGGTTTAACTTGACTTCTATATAAACTTGACAGAAGTTCAATTTTCATGTAACACATACTTCAAAAAAAAGTATACCCTTTTTAGCTCTTTCTAGCATTTTTTTTACCCTTTTATGGTGCCTAAAAAAGCGAAAAGGTTTTCATAATGCATACTTTTAAAGAACAAATTGTGTCATTCTGCATAATTACAGTATATGGTTCCAGGACATCTAGAACAGGATTAGAGTTCCTCTCTTTAAAGACAGTAAGGACTCTAGTTTGACCACACAGTGTCCAACCAGAAAAACGTTGTCAGTCAATATTAGTGACTAACTTGCATATAATGCAACACCAAATAACGCAAATAGATTCGTTCTAAAATCATTTAATGATTTGACAAAAAAAAAAAAAAAAAAAACGTTATGAAAATAATATGAATGTCTTTGGAAATGTGTTGAAGTGCTTTTAAACATCTCGCTCCCTCTCGTGGACGCATGAGAGTATAACATGTGCACATGCCTATCCACACACTGCCATATTTCTATGAAGAGTTCATTTGCAAAAAAAAAAACAGGCAGTACTTTATTTTAAGGTGTCCTTGTTACACGTTTCATGTATGTACTATAGTAATCACAATTAATCATGCATAATTACATGCAACTAACCCTGAACCTAACCCACATTCTAACCCCAACCATATAGTAAGTACATGTCATTTATTAATATAAATAAATAGTTAAGTTAATAGTTACATTGTAGCAAGGACCCCTTAAAATAAAGTGTAACCACAAAACAGATAACACAGTTTTGTTAATTGTCTTTTTTTTATTGTGAGAGAGAGAAGAAGAGAGAGAGAAGAAAAAAACATTATTTATGAAAATTAATCAAATTAAGTTAGAGTATCTGTTTTTGCAAATAAACTCTTCATATATGCGTGGCTGGATCTTTCTATTATATCAATATAAAGATAATGGGTCTCATTCACTAACAGTTGCGTACATTTTTCATATTTATATGCACATTTGAACTTCTCACGAAATCTTTCGTACACGCATGAGTTTGTTCTTGAACTCATTGTTCTGTTAGTGAATTAGCAGTGGAGTCGTTTGCATAATACATGCGCAAACCAACTCCATATAAGGGCTTTTTATATATACAGTGTAATATCAATATTTAATGTCTAGTTACTTTTCATTCACTCTGTAAACAACATGTTATTAATAACATATTATTATAATAATATATAATAATTATAATATTTTATTATATTATATTATTATAACACAGATACAGTAGGCAATAATCTTGTATGCACTAGGCCTCATAAATGTATGAAATACCCTACATATAATTAATCATATGAAGATTTTTCTCCCACTCCTGTGTGTAGGCTTGCTAAATTTACTTTTATAGTGACGAATAAATTCTTTTCATTGCCTTTAAAGTGAAATAACTGAACATAAACATAGGAGGCTGAGAAAAATCCTCATTTCAGGAGAACATTTCAGATGCCATTTAGAGGTTTTTGCATCTGAACTCTGTATATGATTAATTATATGTAGGGTATTTGATACAATTATAAGGCCTTGTGCCTACTGTATGTGTGTTATACGTTGTTCTTAAATTGTTTCATGCATTTAGAATAACCTTTAGTATGAAAGTTATGATGATTTATGATTTATTGTTATATTTTTTGATTCATTGCTGTTTGTTTGTGTTTCAAACTGTTACTAGAAAACCTAAACTCACATTTTTACATTTTATATTCATATTTTGACTTTTTTTTTTTTGTTTCTGCAGGCTTTAGAGTGGATCCATGACACAGGAGAGTTTTACCTGTCCACACACACCTCCACGGGCTCCACTATACACCACACACAGGAACTGCTGAAAGAACATGAGGAATTTCAGATTACAGCCAAGGTTTGTCTCAGTTTGAAGTCCGAGTATTGGGCCATTTTGCTTTTCTGTTTTCTTAGATGCATAGAAACATTGCATTGCCATCATTTACTTTCTTTGGTACTGTTCCAAACCCAGCCTACTTGCTTCCAACCGAAAAGAAAAAGTTATGTCTAAAATCCCGTTTTACATAATATGGTGTGAGGTTATCAAGTCTTTATAGTCTATAGCAGGGGTGTCAAACTCTTCACACTTTAGTTCCAACCTTGCTTTAACACACTTACCTGTAGGTTTCAAACAAACCTAAATTGCTTAATTAGTTTGATCAGGTGTGTTTAATTAGGGTTGGAAATAAAGTGTGCAGAGTCTCTCCAGGAACTGAGTTTGACACCTTTGGTCTATAGACTAAGGTTATCTATATAGTCTGAGAAAAATTAGTAGTCTGTCTGAATTCATAGTATTTAAAAAAACACACACTGGACACTTTACAACTTTTATTCATACCATCCCACAGACTTATAATTACTTATTTGTAACTAATGTTGTATAGTTGATTGACTGACTGGTTGATTGATTGGTTGATTGATTGATTGATTGATTGATTGCTTGATTGACTGACTGACTGAATAATTGATTGATTGTTTAACTGGTTGATTGATTGACTGACTGACTTTACAGGTTGCTTGATTGATTGATTGATTGATTGATTGATTGATTGACTAACTGATTGATTGATTGATTGACTGACTGGTTGATTGATTGATTGATTGATTGATTGATTGATTGATTGATTGATTGATTGATTGATTGATTGATTGATTGATTGATTGATTGATTGATTGATTGATTGATTGATTGAGTGGTTGACTGATTGATTGATTGACTAATTGTGTTTTTGTATTATATAAGGTAACATGAGATTTAAATGTTTTGTACAACTTTAGTACAGATTTCACTTTTTCCCTCATGAATGTTGTTCCCACAATGAAACAAGAAGGGAAGAAGACCACAGAAAACATTGCATTTCATGTTTTTTGTTTGTCTATTATTGTTTTTGTTGTTGTATTTCTTTCTACATTTATTATTTCTTTGCCTTTTCATTGATATCACAATATATAAGGATGACAATTTTAATTAATTAATTTATTTTTTTACATTTGGTGAACTGTTCTTGTAATTCTTCATGTCTAACGTTAATCTACAACAGTAATTCCAAGCATGTCACAGCTTTATTAACTAACTAGCCATCACAGCATATCACAATACAGCTCCCTGGCAATGTTTACAC
>CAIGQW010055764.1:4859080-4875485 GCA_903798125.1 Danio choprae | reverse complement strand
TGTGTGTGTGTGTGTGTGTGTGTGTGTGTGTGTGTGTGTGTGAGTGAATGAGTGTGTATGGGTGTTTCCCAGTGCAGGGTTGCAGCTGGAAAGGCATCCGCTGTGTAAAACATATGGCAGAATATTTGGCAGTTCATTCCGCTGTGGCGACGTCTGAAATAGAGACTAAGCCGAAGGAAAATGAATGAATGAATAACAAACATCAAACATGGTCACACATTTAATTCGAACCACGTTCACTGTAGCAATAACTAATACTAATAAATCAGTTCATTTATCATCATTTGCAAAAAAAAAATATTGCACATTTCAGTTATTCTACACTAATAGTGCAGTATCACATGCAGTAACTGGTGCATTATTTACTCACAGTCATTCTGCAGCTTTCTCCACAACATCATTTCTCTAAGACGCTATGCTTACTATTTTTTGTTGGGTGTTGTTTTGCTTTATTTAGGGTTTGATTCATAATGGATTCCCTCTTACTATGAACTATGCTAGTGACGCTGGAACATGTGAGCATTTTTGGCTAACATTGTTTTGGGTAGCACAGCCTTACTCGTATCAGGATGGAATTAGGATTTTGCAGTTAGTATTTAAGTTTGGAAAATTGTGTTTGTCAGATTTGTGAGTTCATGACAACTCAGCGATAGTGTTGATGTGCAAAAAGCTTGAGAAGTTAGTCAAAGACACGTCAACATGCACGTCTGGGATTTCCAGCTGGTATAAACACCTTTTATTAATTATTATAATCAGTCTGTTTGATAGCTTGGAAGAAATCAGATTTTAATTCAGATTGCAGACTGATTTCTCACTGCGTGGAAGCAAAATGAAAATCACCTCATCATTTACTCTCCCTCATGTGGTTTTAAACCTTTATGAGTTAAACACAAAAGAAGAGATTTTGAAGAATGCTGGTTGTTGGAACCCATCCACTTCCATAGTAGGTCAATGAGTGTCAGCTACTATCATTTTTCAGTCAGAGGAAACTTAACTCTGGGTTCCACACAATTGATTTGTTTTGGGACAACACGAAGGACTTAAGTTAACTTAGTGTTTACAAATTAAGTTGTCCCCCAAAAAACTCAAGAATTGTGTTGTTTCATCTCATTTTAAATAATTGGTCGAACAAACAGCAAACACCTTTTTTTTTGAGTGTATTTTGAACAAATGATGGCAGAATTTTCCTTTTTAGGTGAACTGTCCCTTTAAATATTAAACATAACGACACTACATTAAATCGAATTATTCTAATGCGGGCGCCAGATAGTGTGTGGGGAGAGGTGGATCAAAGCTGTGTACAGGTGTGAGTGTCTGCTCTTGACTCACCCCGATACCAAATAAAAATTTAATTGCAGTCCAGCTTTGCTCTTTCTTATTATGGTTTGAAGTGTGTCGAGCACGCAGTAACTATGGTGATGGGCTGTGTCAGGTGATGAACAGCGTTGCCAGGCTGCAGGGGATTTCCCTGCTAGGACCGTATCCACGTACAGTTAATGCGTTTCAACCTGTAAACGTACATATAGGTTACTAGCGTTCAAATCAATGCAGTTGTTGATCCCGCTTTACATTAGGCGTTTTAAATGTATTTGTTAGGTACATTATTGTGTATATACAGTACGTTGTATTGCTGTGTTTTTTTTAATTCTGCAATCATTTACTCAGCTTTTACTTGGTCTAAACCATTAGTTTTGTTTTTTTAACACAAAAGAAGATATTTTGAATAATGTTGGAAACCTGTAACCATTGACAACCACAGTATGAAAAAAATTATTGCTGCCTTAAATTTTCTTGTTGAATCAAATTGTTTTTTTCTAGTCATTTCAATTTAGATTAATAAAACTGACTAAAAATATTAAGTTAAACATCGCTTAACTTAATTTTTTTTCAACCTGATTAACTTATTAAAATAAGTAAAAGCAACATAAACATAATTGTTGTCTTGACTTTTTGTCATTACCTTTTTTACAGTGCATAGCAGGAAAAACCAATACTATGGAAGTCAATTCAAAATATCTTCTTTTGGGAAGGAAAAAAAACAAACAAACAATTGATGAGTAGTAGATGGCAGAAATACAAATCTGCTGAAGTATTAAAGGCTACGTTGTACAGTGTTTTAATGGTGACGAGAGACTGCCTTTATGAGTCAATAGCAAAGACTTTTATACCGTAAAGAACCAAAACGAGTTTTATATTGAACAAAACGCCACCAGCTAATGCATTGACCGGAGTTGTCCTTGGAATATTTCTAGTGGTGTACTTCTATAACAATGCTGGTCAATGCTTTTGTTGCACCTGAAAAATGTAAATTACTGTTAATTCCTGTTTTTCCTCAGTTTATGTTTTGCTCATGTGCTTATTTGTTTTTGCTTTATGCATTCATTCATTTTCTTTTCGGCTTAGTCCCTTTCTTAATCTGGGGTTGCCACAGCGGAATGAACCGCCAACTAATTAATTTACACAGCGGATGCCCTTCCAGCTGCAACCCATCACTGAAAAACATTCATACTCATTCATACACACACTCATTCATTCATTCACACTCATACACTACGGACAATTTAGCTTACCCAAATCACCTATAGCGCATGTCTTTGGACTGTGGGGGAACCCGGAGCACCCGGAGGAAACCCACGCCAACACAGGGAGAACATGCAAACTCCACACAGAAATGCCAACTGGCCCAGCCGAGGCTCGAACCGGCGACCTTCTTGCTGTGAGGCGATCGTGCTACCCACTGCGCCACCGTGAGGCCCTGTTTTTGTTTTAGATTAACAATTTACTTGTCTTTAATTATTTATTTCATTATTTTATATTTAAACTACAAGTAGTTGTTTTTGCTTTTGCGATAAATTATCCGATTTGTGACTCAAAAATCACAATATGGCCTTATTCGGATGGGACTAGTTTTACTGGGGGACTTTAAAAAAAAAATCAGTTTCACAGACGTACATTGTGAGTTTAATCCCATCTGAATCTGAGCAAATCCAGCGTTATAGATGTACATGTACAGTTAAATCTTGAAACATAAATTCACAGAGAACAAACATGTCAACAGTATATTGAAATATCTGTTTATTCATTCATTCATTTTCATTTCGGCTTAGTCCCTTTATTAATCCGGGGTTGCCACAGCGGAATGAACCGCCAACTTATCCAGCATATGTTTTACGCAGCGGATGCCCTTCCAGCTGCAACCCATCTCTGGGAAACATCCATACACACCCATTCACACTCATACACTACGGACAATTTAGCCTATCCAATTCACCTATAGCGCATGTCTTTGGACTTGTGGGGGAAACCGGAGCACCCGGAGAAAACCCACGCCAACTCCACACAAACTCCACACAGAAACGCCAACTGACCCAGCCGAGGCTCGAACCAGCGACCTTCTTAATATCTGTTTATATTTTTCATAACAACTAACCAGAGTTATAAATAATAAATTTTTATAAAATTAAATAAATATCTTTTTGTACTATAGAGAGACAACTCTTAATCGTTTAGATTAGTACTATTTATTTTGGGTTGTGTAGTTTAATTCTCCAAAGTATGTTGCATACTCTGAAATTCACAACGTTATTTGGTCACATCCATAACGCATGTTTATTTCCCTTAATTAAAATTCCAATGGATTCAGATGGGATCCCATCTGAATCCAATGACAGACGTTGGATGAAAATAATTGTAACTCATCATTTGGAATAATAGTCTCGTTCAAATAGGGATTATGATTCAAACCGTGAGTCTTGTGATTCACTGCACCTCTAAACCGCATCAGTTGCAGGGTTACATTAGTCTGTAGGTTCCTCATGATCACAGATGTGTGACGTGAAATTCACTGTGGTTAGACACTGCATTTGAAAGCTCTGAATGAACCATGATTTGTGACAATGAAATGATTACAAAGGAAGGGCATGTGGTAAAAACTAAGAGGGTCACCAGGCAAAGATTTTTGAGGTCAGCCACACAGGGATGACTGGGCAGCATCTGGGAGAAGATCATTAGTGTGTGCAGGGTGTGGTTCAGTTTGGGAAATGCTGGGAAGTTACTGAAACAGACTTATTTTTAACTCTTTATGCCGAAAATGCTGGTGAAATGTCCTATTAGTTGAAACTACACTTTAAATAACTTTCATACATACAGTTGAAGTCAAAATTATTCACCCTCCTGTAAATAAAAAATCGTTTTCAAATATTTTCTAAATGTTTAACAGAGCAAGGAATTGTTATTTTTTACTGTATTTCCTATAATATTTTTTCTTCTAGAAAATCTTATTTGTATTATTTTGGCTAGAATAAAAGCCATTTATTTATTTGATTTCTAAACCATTTTAAGGTCAATATTATTAGCCCCCTCGTGCAATATTTTTTTAGATTGTCTACAAAACAAACCACTGTTATGACTTGCTTAATTACCCTAACTTGCCTAATGAACCTAGTTAAGGCATTAAATTGCACTATAAGCTGAATACTAGTATCTTGAAAAATATCTAGTAAAATGCTATGTACTGTCATCATGGCAAAGATAAAAGAAATCAGTTATTAGAAGTGAGTTGAGAAAACGATCATGTTTAGAAATGTGTTGAAACAAATCTTCTTTCCCGTTAAACAGAAATTGGGGAAAAATATGCAGGGGGGCTAATAATTCCGACTTCTACTGTATATATTTATTAAATTATGCTGTATATTTATTTTATTTTATTTTTTGTTTGCTTTTTATTTTCAATCTATCTACACTGTAAAAAGTGAAAAACGTAACGAATTACTTCAGCTTATTACTGTTTTCACTATAGAAAAATTGAAAAACTTAAAGGGATAGTTCACCCATAAATGAAAATTATGTAATTTTTTACTCACTCTAATGTTGTTTCAATCCCCTGAGACATTCGCTCATTTTTGGAACAAATGAAGATTATTAGATGGAATCTGAGAGCTCTCATCTACAGACAACAAGGGTCGTGAGTCCAGAAAAGGAACCGTAAACATTGTCAAAACATTCAGTTTGAGTTCAGTGTTTCATCTGTAATCATGTGAAGCTCCAAAAACATGTTTGTGTGCCAGAAAAATAAATAAATAAATACAACTCTGTTTCACCATTATCTTCCCCATATCAGGTCACCAAAGGGGTGAGTCCCACTAGGGGTCACCAAAGATGCATGAGGGGTCACTTTAGCTTGAAGTTTACAAACATAAATGTGACAAATACCAGTTTGATAATATAATAAATTACTGAATCTTAAATGCATCCTTTTAATAATAATTAAAAGTGTATTAAATAGCATCAGTGGTAATTACTTTCTGACATTAAGCAAATTTCTTCCAGCATTTCTGTAAAAACCACCGGTGGATTTTTTTTTTTCATGGCTGCCTCTGGTGAATACAGCATGTGAGCAACCCGAAGGAAAATGACAGTGTGAGTGAGCGAGTACAAGCACGACCTGCTGTCAGAAAGTGGAATAACATTTTCATTCAGACTGTCTGCCATTTTTGTTCGAATCATAGACTGATCATGCAAAAGCGAGTTTTTATACACCATTGCAAGTATTATAAAAACAAATATAATGTTGAATTTTTTATTTGAACCGTAAATCTTTGTATATAACTTTTGTAGGTTAATCAACCATCTTTTTGGTTAATTTAAAATCTGGCCAATGGTTATTATGTTCATCTTAATTCAGTTGTTGCGATTTTCAAAAATCTAAACTCTGATAATGTCTGCTAGTACTTTTTTAAGGGATCGTCAAGGATTTTGAATGTTAAAATAGGGGCTATTGGCATAAAGATTGTGAACTGCGATACAACATATTACATATTGTGTAAAATGTATTGCGATTAGAGTCGCCAGCACAACACGAAAAGTGTCATATTACACGTAATACATGTGCACCCAAATCTGATACCGAAACGAAGTTTGTTTTGGCACACAAATGTGTTTTTGGAGCTTCATATGATTACAGTTGAACTACTGAAGTCACATGGAATGTTTTGGATCATTTTCTGGACTTTAAACGTCTCTGGACCGTTGCTGTATTTGGAGGATGAGGGAGCTCTCAGATTTCATCTAAAATATCTTAATGCGTTCTGAAGATGAGCAAAGGTCTCAGGGGTTTGGAACATCATGAGGCTGATTAATTCATATATAATAATAATAATAATAACAGAATTTTCATTTTTGGGTGAATTAGCCCTTTAAATTTTTTAAATAATTAAAGTGCTGAAAATTCAGTCCAATATTTTATTTTTTCAGCATATCATCAGCTTAATTTAGGAATATCTGCAATGACTGTAATCAGTGTATTCATAATGAAGAGTCAAATTAAAAGTAATTGTGTTAGTTTTCATACCGTTTATTCTCTTTATTGCTTAATTACAAGTAGACAAGCACCTTTCCTTTGGCATAGGTCATGGGAAATGTCAAACAGCCGGTTCTCTTACAGCAAGGACAATCAGTATTTATAGAATGCGAAATAGGAGCCGTCATAGCTCACGATGGCCAGTGTATTCATCCTCTTAAAACTGCTGTCCAGACTAGTTTGTTAGCTGAGATGTTCAAGGTATATTTTAAGGCAGCCGGTTGTGTTGCAACGTGTGTCCAGAGGAGCTAAAAAAACGCAACCTTTTTTACCATCAGACCAGAGCAGAATCCTTGGCAGAATTTTGATTACTTCTGGCATAAGCTGTTACGGATCTGCATATGTGTAAGAGTGTGTGTGTGTGTGTGTGTGTAAAGCAAAGGAAGCAGTTGGACTGGCCATAGACCAGCTACTGTTAAGCAGCCAAAGACGCTTAAACAGGGGGATCTTTGTGGCCGCCCGCCCCGGTGCAGCCTGTAAGAGAGGCAGCCATTTGTGGAGGTGATATAGAGGCAGTTGTTTGTATAGTTTAGTACAATTTTCATGCTGTGACCTGCTATTGGCCAAGACTGTCGGTCACACTGTATGCTTTGAAACTGTCATTCACCACCGGGATGTATTATTAAGTGTGCTTCCAATGAAAGAAATGCTGAAAATTCTTCAACAGGTCAAAGCTTGACTGATGTTGTTTTGCTGCCAATGACATTTTCAGCAGTCGCATGAAAGAATTTGAAATATCTATTAAGCACTATTTTAATGTTGTTTATGGTAACACTGTGTCCTAACAACACGACAAGATTCCAGCGACTAGCAATTTGGCTGTCTGCACCAAATGCGACGTGACACAACAGAAACATTTAAATACTTTAGCCATTCATTTAAATATCAACCACTGCACTCTTAACAAAATGGTAAGGATTATAATCTAATTAATACATAATAAACCTATTTAAAGTACATTGGCTGAGTACTGAGTTAGTTTGCATTGAGTCACTGAATTTTAGATCACTGAATCAAGATCTGAGGTAAACAATCTGCTGCTGTTTTTTAATAGTGGGGTAATAAATGGCACGTAAATGGTGTTCAAAATTACATTGGTATCATTTAACACTGAATAAAGCCCATAATCAGTACCTGAGGTGACCATTGTCTTTATAGTTTATACTGTTGTTTTGCAGCAATGCCATGGAATTAGATTCGCTGTTGCAGATCATTATAATAAAAAATAAATAAAATAAGATATTATTAAAAATTATATCTTTTATCACAGGGTGCGAACTACGGGGGAGCTAGGGGAGCTCAGCTCCCCTAAATAAGGCATGGGCTCCCCTGAAAACATGATTTGTGAAATTTTGGGGGGTCTCAAAAAATATGCACAATGTGTTATTTTGACTTGCGGTTTTAAGCATTGTGTAATGTGATCATGGATTATTATGTGTAAAAGTGCAAAAGTATCATTCATTCATGCATGACAGCGATTTACACATGCTATTCTTGTCATATGCAAAGTCCTGTCAAAGACTGAAAGCCAGATGCTTTTATATGGACGTTGAGACACTGCTTAGTCATTTTCGGAAACAAATGATGTGACGTTGTGCTTCGTTTTACTCGCTTCATGCAGTAGTCCAGTACAATGGGTTTTTTTTTAAACGCCATGACGTTGCTGTAAATATGGACAATTAAGCTGAAAGCAGGTAAACTTGACAAAACGAAACCCCTTTTAATGGCGTTTCTTTCATTTCCGAACTCGTGATTGTTTTACCAGAGTGAAAAGGGAGATCCCATGACATTATATAGGCCTATGTAAAATAAAAAAAAGCATATGCTGTCCTTAGTACCATCATCTCGAACTCATAGAGCAAATAAAAAAAAATTATAGGCTTCATGACAAGGTTATTTATTTTGTTGTTAAGTGAAACATATTCGTGTTTGTTGATTTTATATAAATGAATGTATTCCTCTCACAGAAGCACTGAAGGTAAAATTAGACATGATGTTCTGTTGGGCAATGCGGTGGTGCAGTGGGTAGCGCAATCACCTCACAGCAAGAAGGTCGCTGGTTCGAGCCTCGGCTGGGTCAGTTGGCATTTCTGTGTGGAGTTTGCATGTTCTCCCCGTGTTCGCGTGGGTTTCCTCAGGGTGCTCCGGTTTCCCCCACAAGTCCAAAGACATGTGCTATAGGTGAATTGGGTAAGCTAAATTGTCCGTAGTGTATGTGTGTGAATGAGTGTGTGTGGATGTTTCCCAGTGATAGGTTGCAGCTGGAAGGGCATCCGCTGCGTAAAACACATGCTGGATAAGTTCATTCCGCTGTGGCGACCCCAGATTAATAAAGGCACTAAGCCAAAAAGAAAATGAATGAATGAATGATGTTCTGTTGTTTAGGCTCTTGTTGTTTGCGCATGTATAAATAAATCCCTCAAAAGATATTTTCAAGGGTCAAAGAAAGTTATTGATGGGAAAACAAGCGCATTTTAGCGAGAAAGTAAGCCGAAACTATCGTGGTGTTTTGTTCATTTAGCTTACTTTGTAATCTTAGTTACAATTATATAAATATTTGTTTTATAGTTATAGAGTTTTTGTTTATACGTTGCTGTTTAAGGACAGCGATCCTGTGTGTTTTATAGCTTACGTCATTGTGGCAATGGACTCGGAAGATCAAAGCGACACCCCCATTCACAGTGTATAAAACAGATTTTATAATAACAGTTCTAATACCAGTAATAGTAATAAGAGTTACTTTGCAATACTCTATTTACAAAGTACATACATTACAGGTCAACTTATTCTACATTGTAACAACAAATCTTGCTGCCTAAAATGTTTTAGCTGAATCAACTAAACTTTTCTAGTCATCTCAACTTACTTAAAAATACTAAGTTAACTTAGTGTAACTAAAGAAACATAGTTGAAACTAGATAAGCTGATTAAAATTAAAGTAACTTGTTGCAATTAATTGTAAGTAACTGTAATTTGTTGTTGTGACTTTTTGTCATCATTTTTTACAGTGTTTTTACCCAAACAGCCTGCTAACACTGTAATAATGAGTTACTTATATGGACATATAGCTGATTTCGAGAGTATAGTAACTGAAAACTTAACACATGAAATAATACTAACCTTCGAACTTATTTAAGTTTCCAGTGCAAATCCAATTAGAAGCACTTGTTTGGTAAACAAAGCAAGTCTCTCATATAATATATCTACCAAAATGCCTCTGAAATTTGCTAAGAATGTGTGTTGGGGAATTCAACAAAATCTAAATGTTATGAAAAATAAATGTTATGCTTTCACATAAAAAATTATACCAAAAACTGCCTTGATTTTCCGTAAGCAAAATATGACCTGGATTTATCCTTTTTTGATTGAGATTTCTGATTAGTGAATAAGCAAGTAAATAATCAGAAAAGATCTTATTCTGAGAAGGCCCATGCTTCTTTTAGGATCACATCTTTATTAAAGGTTCCACCTCTTTCCTCTCTTTGAGTCTCCTCATCCGGTTTTCCCTTCCTCTCTCTCTCTCTCTCCCTCTCCCTCTCTCATTCTGAGCAAAACTCAGTCACAGCTGTGCATGGAACACCAAACCTCTCTCTTTCTCCATTCCCCTTCCTCTCTTCCTCTCTCTCTCCCTCTATCCCTCCCTCCTTGCCTTTCATAGTCCATCACTCTCTTCTCAGTGCTATGTGTTAAAATGCTTTGAGTTGAGAGGAGTTTGGGTAGTTTGCCTCCTCCGTCTGGATCTTTTTTCGTGGTATGGCACATGGAATACACTCATTCTTATCAGTCAGGCCACTCTGTCACATGGGTTCAGCTTCGGGACGCTCTGAGAACTGCAAGTATTGGCTGCTGGATTTGGGTACGTGCCTCACAGAACGACAACACCGTCAGGATTTAATACAATAGTCGTAACTGAACTTATTGTGGTGCGGTGTGTGTGTGTGTGTGTGTGTGTGTGTGTGTGTGTGTGTGTGTGTGTGTGTGTGTGTGTGTGTGTGTGTGTGTGTGTGTGTGTGTGTTTTTACGTTAATCATTGTGTATGTTGCTGAGCGGATGTATGGATAATATCCTGTGTTTAAGAATCAGAACAGGTGCTTTTAAGGAATTTTTATGCCTTTTAAGTTTTAGTTTTTTTGTCGATTTTTATTATTTATACACTTTGGCCACACTTTAATAATCCTATTAATTAACCACTAACTGAGAGTTCAATAAGAGCTCAATAAAGTACTAATTTGCTGATTATTAATAGTTATTAAGGTATTGGGTAGGAATAGGGATGCAGAATAAGATCATACTTTTCTGGTATTAATAAACAGTGAATATCTTAGTAATAAGCAGGTTGTATGCCAGTGGTTAATAGCAGTAATTGTTACTTAAGCTACCCAAATTTTATTTATTAATCAATACACTATTGGGATATGATCAATTTTGTTTGGTAAGCTTGGAAAGAAGTTATCCCTGACTCTTTATATGTGCTATTTATATTCTGTGGAGATTAATTAAATCAATCACTTTGATTTTGATCACTTTGATTTTGATTTATTTTTTAATTCTAAAATAATAACATTTTTATAATGATTAATTAATAAAATGTTGAGGAAAAAAGAAAATATGTTAAATAGTTTATCATAATTAATATTTAAAATCAGCAGCGCAGTGGGTAGATCCAGATCCAGGATTCTTTTTTTGTAAAATTACATTGGTATCATTTAACACTGAATAAAGCACATAATCAGTACCTGAGGTGACCATTGTCTTTATAGTTTATACTGTTGTTTTGCAGCAATGCCGCGGAATTAGATTCGCTGTTGCAGATCATTATAATAAAAAATAAATAAAATAAAATATTATAAAAAATTATATCTTTTATCACAGGGTGCGAACTACGGGGGAGCTAGGTAGGGGAGCTAGTTATGAGCTAGAAAATGATAGCTAGCTATCATTTTCCAATCCTCATAACTGCATAGGAATAATAATTTATTCATTGTTGTATTTGAAGTCTTTTAATAAAGTACTTCATCTTTAAGTCTTTAATAAAAATGTAAAAATTACATGCACGTGCAGCAAAACCTTCTGAAACCTGTGCATGTGTTTGTTGTTGAGGCTTTAGTATTATTTATGGTTTATTATTCAGACCTGCGAGGCTTTGAAATAAACAGACTAGATGATTGAGCTAATTTAAAAACAGCATAAATCATCCGTTCTAACAAGCAAAGCTCTTTCTAAATATTACCCGTTGGTGTTTGAAGTGAGAGATCTGAAATATGAGAAAGCATCAGTCTGTCACAGACCACAAGCATGTGATTTGACACTCCTTCCGAATTAATGAACTTATACCTAGTCTGGGATGGAAATCTTTTGTTTTATATATAGGTTCATGATATTTTCTTTAATATTTCAGAAATGTTTATATGGGATTTATATCTGGGGTAGCAGTAAGGTTCACATGAGGGGACAAATGCGCAGTGTCTTGTTTCTGCTGTACTGAAGGCTTGGTTTGTTCAGGTGCGATTTTAACAACAGCGCTGGAGGAAAGCACAAAAAAATAATTAATTAATTAAGTGACTTAGTTTTATGTTGGATTAGCATGTAAACATCATCATGTCTATGTTAAACAGACTTATTACACTTTTATAAGGCATTCATTGAAATCATCAGAAAAATCTGTTACTGTGGACTTGAAATTTTCTTACTTATTTCAATTAATTAATTAATTAATTAATTAATTGTAATGAATGTCAATGAAGGTCATATATATGGTTCCTCAACTGAGATATTATTCGTTTAATCCATTATTCAGCTGATAAAAGTAAATCATTTGCTATTAGTCAGATATTTAAAAATAACAATTATCAGGTCTGATATCTTGCCAGTCAAAATGGGACAAACAAGTGTATCTATGATAGACAGGTTGATTGGAATTATGTGGCCAGGGCTACATTTTTGGGAAACCGCAAATACGTGTCTTTCAATATGGGTAAAACGAACACTATGAGGCGGTATGGCGGTATATTTTGTTCCTTTTCACATACGTTATCAATGGATTAAGAATTTTTTATACAGTTCTTTGCGCAGCACTGAATAAATACCACAAAAACAACTTAAATGCATCTATGATCCATAATGGAATATGTTCAAATCGCCCGCTTATCTCCGTATATTTGGCTTTTCCTATACGGTCAGTTTGCTCGGTAGCTCGTCTCGTATGGTGTCGTACTTGGGACGTGGATAGTCTGACTGGTTTCGAGTCTACTGAAATGAGATAAAAACGATGTTGTGATACTCTTTTCTATTCTTGTTTACTTTTGAAAACACTATCGGTTGATTTAGGGAAGTGGATATATGGGTCAGTCGATATATTATGCACGACAAGCCCTGGCTTCTCACGGACGCACACGAGAAGCACGTGTAAATGGCATGTATGAGAAAATGAAGCCCAGTTATGTATTTGAGATTGGCAGAAATGCACACAGTGGCCTCTAGTGGATTTACAGAAAGGAATGTGTTAATGGCACTTACAATATGAGAAGATGTAGCCCAGTCCTGTATTTGAGATTCTCAAAAATTTACACAGCTGCCTCTGATAGATTTGAGAACAAAAGCCGCAAGATGTCACTAGAGCAACGTGTTTCATGATTCACAAAAACATAGCCCAGGACACGTATTTCCACGTAATATCTTTTGTTAATTTATTGCTGTTAAAGTTTAGCGATGAAGCAGTAATTTAATCTTCAATGCAGTTTTAATGAATATAAATAAATAAAACAATTTTACTATTAATGCAGCGGTTCATTCTGCTGTGGCGACCCCTGATAAATAAGGGACTAAGCTGAAGGAAAATGAATGAAAGAATGAATGAATGAATGCTATTAATGCAGGTTCTGTTTGAACGTATGAATCACCTGTATTTTTTGTCCATTGATTTTGTGCTACTGTATCAAACACAAGGGTTCCCTGTGCAGTTTACAGCATCCACCAGGACACTAGACTTGTTGGTCTACCAGACATTTTTATGTAAATCAATGTTGAATTAGGGCAACATGGTGGCTCAGTGGTTAGCACTGTCGCCTCACAGCAAGAAGGTCGCTGGTTCGATCCCTGGCTGGGTCAGTTGGCGTTTCTGTGTGGAGTTTGCATGTTCTCCCCGTGTTCACATGGGTTTTTTCAGGGTGCTCCGGTTTCCCCCACAGTCCAGAGACATGCACTATAGGTGAATTGAATAAACTAAATTGGCCATGTGTGTGGATGAGTGTGGATGGATTCCTAATCTGGATTGCAGCTGGAAGGGCATCCGTTGCGTAAAACATATGTTGGATAAGTTGGCAGTTCATTCCGCTGTGGCAACCCCTGATGAATAAAGGGACTAAGCTGAAGGAAAATGAATGAATGAATGAATGTTGAATTAATAATAGCTATTTTAGATGGTTGTTGTATAGATGTTTTAAGCCATAATTATAATTTATCAAAATCATTAATGCATCAGTTCATGCATCAGTCCACTCCTCCTCTGATACATCAGAGACCATGAAGGCGTTTTTTCTTCTTCTGAACATTAGTGGTCTAAAAACAATATCTTATGCAAGCTTTATGTAAGGACATACTCTCTAAGGAGCAAAACAAGGTCTTTTAAACTGTTTCAGTTTTGAAGAGGGCTGAAAACAGAAAGCTCTCTGAAGTGAAAAATAAAGATGCGATTTGCATCACTATAGAGTCATCGTGCAGTGTGAAATGCATGCACACACTTATTAGACCCCAGTGTAATTATAGTCTATTGTAATGATAGATTGTTTTGTGTTTAATATGAAAATATTTACCTAAAATTTGATTTTGGTTGGTTGGTTGGTTTGTATTATGTAACTGACTTTAACTAAAAAGCACGTATGCACAAATAACTCATAAAATGTAATTAACTTTTTAGAGGGGGTGGACCAATGTTTTCGCTTTTTTATGATGTGGTATTGACACATTTTAATTGAGGCCTAAAATGTCCTAAATATTCAAATACTGTTATATTATTTGATCAATTATGTAAAAGACTTTTAACTTTGTCTAAATAGCTTATGTCTATTTATAGTCAAAGGCGAAGTTACTAGCCCTTCTGTGAAATTGTAATTTCTCAAATAATAAATTGTATATTGATGATAATGATAAATTATATGAACAGAATATGTTCAAATTGTCCTAATATATTTTATTTCTTCTGTAAGAAGTCTTATTTCTTTTAGTTTGGCTGAAATAAAAACCAATTTTACATTTTATTAAATATTTTAAGGTCAATATTATTACCCACTTAACCAATAGTTTGTTATGTTTTTGTTTTTTTGTATTTGATTGGCTACAGAACAAACCACTGTAGTCTGTTGAATTTCTTAATTGCCTATTAACTTGCCTATTGCCTTTCTTAACTTGCCTATTTAACCTAATTAACCTAGTTAAGTCGTATAATTGCACTTTAAACTGAATACTAGTATCTTGCTAAACAACTAGTCAAATAGTATGTACTGTCATCAAGGCAAAGACAACACAACATAGCTATTAGAAATGTGTTAATATAGAGGGCTAATATTATTAAGCACTTGATTTGAGTACTTGATAGTTGTAGTTGTGGTTTGTTATTAATGATTTCTCTAAATTAAAAGCTATAAACTGATGCATGTTGTGTAGAGTGATAGGTTTTTTCAGCAGCTCTGCAAAATCAAAATACATGTAAACACCACTTCTCTCTTTTTTTCTCTTTCCTTAAAGACACGCTGTCAGTGTCCAGCAATGAAGGAGGACTTTCGGGCAGTGCCACGCTGCAGCCGAGTCATTTACAGAGCTCTCCTGGACCCAAACGGCCTGGAAATACTCTGCGCAAGTGGCTTACGAGCCCTGTCAGGCGGCTCAGCAGTGGCAAAGCAGATGGGCATGTAAAGAAACTCGCACACAAGCACAAAAAGAGTCGAGATGTCCGCAAGAATGCCGACGGCGGCTCACAGAAAGACTCCGATGACAGCGCCGCCACTCCACAAGATGAGACCATAGAGGAGGTTGGTGACATGCAAATGCCGTATAACACATTACATCAGCGTTGTTTTTCAATAAAAAACTACAACAACAACAACATATTAAAGTACAAACGAAATCAAAACTAACCATATGATTTAGCTCATATTGCTAGTTTTGTGGTGAACGATTCATCTGTGCATGTCATTAAGAGAAAAAATTGTTTGCAATGGGCTATATGCACAGCTAGTGTTTTTCAGCCAATGATGAACTTCCAATGAAAGCTTTATGTGACCAATTTCACAATGTTCCTTTTACAGCATCGATGTTGCAATGTAATTCAAATATAATCAGTTAAATAGACTTAAGCATCCATTTGGTTGTTAAAGTGTAAAAAGAGACGAAAGACCGTTTAAATGCAGGCGCCATCATTAGCCACAGGCCAGCGAAGAAATTCTATTGAAAATACTTGGGTAAAATTAATTTCCATATTTTTAAGACATGATATAATTTAAGACAAAATAAAATGTAATGCAGTGCTTCTTGTTTGGTCTGATACGCACTTTATATCGTATCTCAGCCAGGCAGTGTTTTTTTTTTAAGAAATCTGATTTTATATGGGGTGAGAATTAACCGGAAGCCCTGAGGCTGGCTGACTGAAATTAAAGTCCATGTGCATATACCCCATTGTAATTCATTCATTTTCTTTTCGGCTTAGTGCCTTTATTAATCTGGGGTCACCACAGTGAAATGAACCGCCAACTTATCCAGCATATGTTTTATGCAGCGGATGCCCTTCCAGCTGCAACCCATCACTGGGAAACATCCACACACACCCATTCACACTCATACACTACGGACAATTTAGCTTACCCAATTCACCTGTACCACATGTCTTTGGACTTGTGAGGCAAACCGGAGCACCCGGAGGAAACCCACGCAAACACAGGGAGAACATGCAAACTCCACACAGAAACTGACCCAGCCGGGGCTCGAACCAGCGACCTTCTTGTTGTGAGGCAATTGTGCTACCCACTGCGCCACCGTGCTGTAATTTATCCCCCC
>CAIGQW010055764.1:4842644-4858980 GCA_903798125.1 Danio choprae | reverse complement strand
TATAATCTAAAATTTAAAATCTAAAAGTGCACTACCTGTTTGTTTTCAGTTAAGTTCTCAGATTACGTCTGTCTGAGGTATTGGCCGTGGCTAACATACTTAACCAAGCCTCTCCAACTTTCACACTACCATATTGAACTATATTATGAGATTCATATTATGGTCGATTACAATTTCTACGGTTATTTTTAAGTCATCAAATCTTGTAATAACCCCAGGGATTTTCTAATAAAGAGATCATTTTAGATAATCGCATTTTTAACAAATCTATTGCGTCTCACAAAAAGAAAACTAAACTAGACTAAATAAAATAAAATTGGCCATGTAAAAATGTAATGGGTCCACAGAATGAAGTATTGAAAATAATGTGTTTTGTGAAGTTGATTTGGAATAATAAAAATGATTGTGAAATTTGCTATACAAGTATACTTGAATTGAATTGAATATGATGGCATGGTGGCTCAGTGGTTAGCACCGTCGCCTCACAGCAAGAAGATCGCTGGTTTGAGACCCAGCTGGACCAGTTGGCATTTGCGTGGGTTTCCTCCAGGTGCCCCCACAGTCCAAAGACATGCGCTATAGGTGAATCGAATAAACTAAATAGGCCGTAGTATATGTGTGTGAATGAGTGTGTATGGGTGTTTCCCAGTACTGAGTTGTGGCTGAAAGGGCATCCGCTGCATAAAACATATGCCAGAATAGTTGGCGGTTCATTCCGCTGTGGCGACCTCTGAAATAAAGACTAACCCGAAGGAAAATGAATGAATGAATTGAATATTAAAGAGATAGATTACGACATTAGTTTCTTATTAATTTCTTCTGTTGAATGCAAAACAGTATATTTCAAAGAATGTTGTTAACCAAAAGCCATTGACAGATTTTTTGGGTAGTCAATGGCTACTCGTTACCAACCTTCTACAAAAAAACACTTGTATTCAACAGTAAAAAAAGAAACTCTTTAATGTTTGGAACTATGTGAATTTTCATCTCTGCGTGAACAGACTGTTTAATAGAAAAACTTTCAAAAAACAGTCCTTTTGAAGCAGTGGAAATGCTTAAAACAGCTCAGATGTGGGTAAATGTTCTCTATGGTACTGTAGTTTGTTAGCTGTCACTCAAATACTGGTAAATACATTTGAAATGTCAGTGAAGACAGAAGTAAATGTAGCGTTTGTCTGTTTTCAAGTGTTGCTCTGTGTGCTTTGTAACTGTCTAAGTGTTATTTATGTCTTGTGGTTTTCACTGTAGACAGTTAAATACAGTGTGGCGCTTCCGCTGAGGATATTTTCAAGAAACTGCAAAACTTCTTTTTTTTTTTTTGCTAACACTTGACCCATTAATAGTTGCACTTTCCGTTTTAGTGACATGTTAAAGCATTTGCATATTGTTGTTTAGTCTGATTGCTTTTATTGTTCACCTCATTTGCAGGTCGCTTTGGATAAAAGCATCTGTTAATGGCTCATTTAATGGAATGAAAGTCATATTTTGGTATGAAAATCCTTTGTTAACGTTATTTTCTCTTATTGCCCTCGCAGAGGATGAGAAACGAAGGATTGAGCAGTGGCACTCTCTCCAAGTCTTCCTCCTCTGGGATGCAGAGCTGTGGTGAGGAAGAGGGGGAGGAAGGCCCAGACTCTGTTCCTCTGCCGCCCCCTATGGCCATCCAGCAGCACAGCCTTCTGCATCAAGACTCCCAGGAGGACAAGGTAAAGCCCAAAGCATCACCAAAATCATCTGTGGATTGTGAATGACATATGTTGTTTTTATTTCAAGACTACATTACTTTTTCCAGCGCTGGGCAAAAATTAATCACGATTAATTGCGTCCAAAATAAAAGATTATTTTGACAAAATTTAAGTGTGTACTGTGTATAATTATTATGTATATATAAATACACACATGCATGCATATATTTAAGAAAAAGTTTATTTATATTTAGATAAATTATATATGTATATGATACAAATTATATAGAAATTGAAAATATATATGCAACAAATGGTTTTGTATGGTTTTGTCATACACACATATATATATTATATCAAAGCAAGCTTTTATTTTGGATGTGATTAATCGCAATTAATTTTATAATGTAATTAACTTTGCCCAGCACAAATTTTTTTTCCAAACCTGTTATATTGGTCAAAATTAAATAAATAGTTTTCAGGAAGTCAAACATGAAAACAAATTGAACCCTAGTGTGTCTTTAAAAACTAAAAACACTGTATTGTAGGCAGTGTTGGGTGTAATTAGCTACAAAATAACTAGTTACTGTGATTAAATCACTTTTCTGATGAAATAGTAAAGTAACAGATTACTTTTCATTTTAGGTATTTTAATCACAGTTACTTATAATATATTTGCCTGCAATACTGTATATAAATGTAAAAGTTCTTTATGAATTAATTCAGAAAAGCAGAGAATAATACAGTATAGAATAATTTCATTTTTCAACTAAAGAAGAACATTCATATTATTTAACAAGACAATTGCATATGCTTAAGAAAAACAGTTATTAAGAATAGTTAGTAATAGTAAGTTACTTTGAATAAGTTACTAAAGTTATTCTAAAAGTAATTTAAATAAAATGTAATGACATAATTAGTAATTAATTACTTTTTCGAAGTACGTTAGCCAACACTTTTGCACAATTGACTAGTTAGCCAACACTTTTGCACAATTGACTATCTCTACCTCACCTCTTTTTGAATAGTTTTTCAAGTCTGCTTTTTTGGTTGATGTTACTTTTTAGATGTAGACTATAGGTCAACATTAAAGGGGTAGTTTACATCCAGATCAAAATGACTTTTCACTTTGTCATTCCAAACCTGTAAGACTTTTGTTCATATGTGAAACACAATGATATTTTTAATCGTTTCGGAGTAAATGTGAGAATTATAAGTCAAATCCCTTACACTTTCTCTTAAAATATTCAAGGAGCTTACTACTACTACTTAAAAAATTACTGACACTTTTTTTTTTGTGTCAAGATCCACTCTAGGTCATTTTTTTTCCCCGTTCAAATTCAAGTTCTTTTTACATTAAAGATAGTTCACCCAAAAATAAATGAAAATACCGTCATTTACCAATCCTCCAATTGTTCCAAACCTGTTTGAGTTTCTTCTTCTAAAGAATGCTGGAAAAAAACAAGCCATTGATTACATATTATATTTTGTTCCTACTATGGATGTCGATGGCAGTTTTTTTCCAACATTTTTCAGAATATCTTGTTTATGAGCCAAAAAAAATAAGAACCACTTGAGTGTGAGGAAATGGTGAGGAAATTTTCATGTTTGGGTAAACTGTCCCTTTAAGTAAGTACTTGTTTCAAATGGTGTTTTATATATCGACATTAACCTATGCTAGTTCTATCTTTGAAGAAGACTAGTAAGGTTTCTTTTAGGCCTCTCTAACTGCTGTATGTTTTCTCTTTGTTTCTTACTGTTCTCCAGCATTATGTTGATTTTTGTTCTGCCTCTGTTTTGTCTCAGTTTCCTTATCTCTCTATGTAGTTTTCTCTCCTCCAGTTTTATCCTCCTCTTTCTTTCTTTTCAGTATTTGTTTTTGTACTTTTATACTTTACCTCATCTTTTTATATGATTTCCCTTTTCCATTGATTTGTTTGAATACTCCACACATGCTCAAATGTGCTTTGCTCAGTTTCTTGAGGCACAGAAACTGATCCTGTTCAGTAGCATTTCCAAAAATATGAACTACTGAATGTTATAGCTTGAGAAAGCCCTTCTGTCCGTGACCTTTCATGTACCCTTTAATGGAGTATTCAGAAGTGTGTACAGTCACATGCGGTGGGCCATGTGTGCTCTTGCTCTTTACCCAAAACAACCCAAATCTTCCAAACCAAAGCACCTACTTCCGTTACCCCTATATTAGCCCCTACCATTCTGAAATCAGCCGCTGATTGGCTGGCAAATCAGGAAACCACACACCTATTACCATATTTGGACTGGAATGTTTCCGCCTTCAGGGTCTGAACGCTACGATGGTGAGCATCATTGCAGAATTACATAATAAATGGATGATGATGATGATTATAATTGACTTTTCAATTCTTTATCTAAAACTAATTACTGATTAAATTGAAATAATAATTCAACTATATAACCGTAACCCAAAGGAAATACTTACCACACATTAAAATAAACAAATATGCAGGGCATTTAACATGAAGATTAGACATTGCTCAAATTATCACAAATTAATAATCAAATTATGAACAAGCATTCTTATTCCTGTTGAAAGAAAGGACAACAATGTGTAAAAATAAAAAAGCACAATAACCTAAAGGGATAGTTCACCCAGAACATTTTATTTATTCACTCTTTATTCAACCTCATGTATTTTCAAACCTTTATGAGTTTTTTCTGCTGAACACAAAAGACAATATTTCGAGAGTTGACACTTGGATATTGCTTGATAATAATAATAATAATAGCAGGTTTGGCGTGCTGTCCTGGGAGAGAACCCTGAGCTCGGAGATAATTAAGCCCAGGGCTCCCGCCTGGTCAATGAGCATATAACGGGGTATGAGATCAGGTAGTTCTTGAGAGCTTGATAATAGTATGAGATATGGTATGAGATAGGGTATGAGATCAGGTAGTTCTTGAGAGCTTGATAATAATAATAATAATAATAATAATAGCAGGTTTGGCATGCTGTCCCGGGAGAGAACCCTGAGTTTGGAGATAATTGAGCCCAGGGCTTCCGCCTGGTCAATGAGCATATAATGGGGTATGAGATCAGGTAGTTCTTGAGAGCTTGATAATAGTATGAGATATGGTATGAGATCAGGTAGTTCTTGAGAGCTTGATAATAATAATAATAGCAGGTTTGGCATGCTGTCCCGGGAGAGAACCCTGAGTTTGGAGATAATTGAGCCCAGGGCTCCCGCATGGTCAATGAGCATATAACGGGGTATGAGATCAGGTAGTTCTTGAGAGATTGATAATAATATGAGATAGGGTATGAGATCAGGTAGTTCTTGAGAGCTTAATAATAATAATAATAGCAGGTTTGGCATGCTGTCCCTGGAAAGAACCCTGAGTTTGGAGATAATTGAGCCCAGGGCTCCTGCCTGGTCAATGAGCATATAACGGGGTATGAGATCAGGTAGTTCTTGAGAGCTCCCCCTGGTAAAGGGGGAGATGGGGTGGATGGCGGGTTTCTTCGGAAAACAAAGATAAGGGAGTAGTTTTAGACAGGCTACTTATAGTGAGTTTAGATTAATCTGATTGGCTTGCTAATGATTACAGATGAGAGACCAGCTGCGATCAACCATATCACGTGCTCCTCTCGAAATTAGTTTGTGAAACTTCACTTTGTAGAAATCTGAAAACCTGTAACCATTGATTCAATAGTAGGAAAAACAAATACTATGGAAGTCAATGGTTACAGGTTTCCGGCTTTCTTTAAAATATCTTCTTCTGTGTTCAACAGAAGAAAGTCAGGTTTTAAAGAGGTGAAGGGTGAGTAAATGATGACAGGATTTTAATTTTTTAGGTGAACTGTCCCTTTAATGGTAGCAGTCTGGCCAATATGTTATTGATATCTTAATGAGATTTTTTCTTTCTTTTCTTGTTTGCATAGGCTGCCCGTCTGTCTGGACGTCCCAGCAGCTCAGAGACACCAAGTGCAGCTGAACTGGTTAGCGCCATTGAGGAACTAGTCAAGAGTAAAATGGTAAGAAATCACAGTCCATCTTTTTGCGTTGAATGGTTTGGCACTGTCCACTAAATTATCCTTTTCTCTCAGAATCTGGAGGACAGGCCCAGTTCTCTCCCCGTTGAGCACAGAGACAGCACCAGTCCGTCCTGCAACCCGTCGGATAACTCCCTCTTGTCTTCCTCTTCTCCCATTGATGAGATGGATGAACGCAAGACTGGCCTCCTCAAGAGACGACAGTGCGTCTTATTTTATTCATTTATTTCTATATTGACCTTATTCTTTAATACGCTTGTTTTTGTGTAGTACTTCCGATTCAGTTGCCTATGAGAAATGACTAGGAATAACAAAAGGCAGAAAGCTCTACAAACAAGTGTGTTCATAACTATACGTAAAAAGTAGAACAATATAATAAGAAAAGATCAGTTTACAACATGAAGCATCACAATGTGCTGTTTTAACGTATATTAATCAATGGAAGCGAATAAGACCGGAAGTCTCGTGCCAAAAATATTCCAATGGCTACACCCACTCGTATGTGAAGAATAAGGTCAATAAGCTATCTAGAGAAAACCTAGAAGGTTCCATTCTTGAATGAGGTCAAGTTTGGTTTCCAAAGACGTTAATGTTGTTTTAATTTAGCAGAGAGAGTGGCTCTGTGCTCTTCCAATAAACTAGTCAATGCTAACATGCTAACCTCGCCATGAGTCGCAGGTGCGTCTTTCCTCACTTCTTTGACTGATTTAGATGTCATTTTCTGCTTCCTAAGATGTCAAGTATGTTTGCCTACCACATTCGAATAAATTCAACTGGTAGAGGATTGTTAAGTAGAAAGAAAAAGTAATCTTTTGGGATGATAAGCTAGACATGTCTGCTCAAGTGTTTTTCTATACGCTGTTCCTGAAGGCACACCCACAGTACATATTTTCAACCTCTTCCTAATCAAACACCCTTGAATCAACTCATCAGAACATTAAAAGAGACTCTAAAACCTAAAGTTAATGGGTCAGATAAGGGAGACATCCAAAATATGTACAGTTGGTGTGCCTGGAACACTGGTCTACTCCATCCGCATCCAAAACCGGAAGTCCAAAGGTGACACCAAAATAGAACCTCATAAGAACATTGTAAGTATTACATATTAACCTCTACACAAAAAACATCACAGATAATGTAGTATCACAGAGGTTGTTAGTTTAAAATAAAGCAGGAATTGAAAATAAATGGTAAAAGGGATTTCAGATTTCAGTGACTCAATTCATCACTTTTGTTACGAGATGTTCGCAAATTTAATTATTATTGGTACAAAATTGTACAGAAACGCCAAGATGCGTATACATTTTGAAAATGCGCACAACTGAGTAGGATAGTTTTTTTATCTGACAAGAAAACATGCGCATAAACTACAATGAAAGCACATTTATTGAAGAAATTCCAGTGCATGCATCAAAAAAGTAATGCGATTTTATTTTAAGAAATCATGTGATAACACAAATAAATGCGATGGGATGGCATTAGTGGACAAACCAGTGAACTGAACACATTGCACACATTGCATTTCCCCTGTTAGCGTGGTTTGTTTGGCATATGTGAATCCAGCGATCGTGCTCGGATCCACGCAAAAACAATCGGTCCAAGATCGCCTGAATGAGGTGGTCTCGGCTCGATTGAAACAATCTCTGGAGCAGATCGATTGTAGTGAGAAATGTCACCCTGCAGCCCAAGACCACTCACTGAAGCTAAGCAGGGCTGAGCCTGGTCAGTACCTCAATGAGAGACCTCATGGGAAAACTCAGCGGTCAGTGTGAGTCCTAATGCCACAGTAAAGTGAAGGGGACACTATACTGTCACTGAGCACCGTCTTTCGGATGAGACATTAAACCGAGGTCCTGACTCTCTGTGGTCATCAAAAAATCCCATGGCACTTCTCGTAAAGAGTAGGGGTGTAACCTCAGTGTCCTGGCCAAATTTCGTCCATTGAATCATGGCCACCCAATCATCCCCATCCACCAAATTAGCTCTTTCACTGTCTCTCCACTCCACCAATTTTCGGGTGTAGTGAGCACACTGGCACCATTGTCTTGTCGTTGCTTCATCGAAGTGGATGCTGCACACTGGTGGTGGTGTGGAGAGACCCCCCTCATGATTATGAAGCACTTTGGGTGTATGGCCATACATGATAAATGCGCTATATAAATACACATTACATTTATCAGGAAGTTACAATTTTGTTCGGTAACACTTTAGTTTAGATCACAATTCATGCTATTAACTACTGGCTTATTACCTGCCCATTATTAAGATATTATCATAAAGTATATCAAAAAGTATGACCTTATACTGCATACCTAATCCTACCCAAAACCTTCTACCTTACCAACTATTAATAAATAGCTAATTAGTAGTTTATTAAGCTAGTAGTGTTAGTTAATGGTTTCTTAATACTGTGAATTGTGACCTAAACTAAAGAGTTACCTTTTGTTCTCTTTGACTCACTAGATGGAACTGGTGCTTTATTTACAAATGCTTTTGGTATTCCAGTTTTGCATCTTTGGATGGAAACAAAGCTATTAAGTTATAGCTCAGTGTTAGTTTGACAGCATTCAAAAGGTGCATTGGCTGTCCTGATTTTTAAAGAGTTTTATAATAAGCCCAAAAACTGAGTAGAGTGAAATATTGCGCATATTTAGTTACATTTCCTACTGATAAATTTGTACAGATACTGAATGTAATGGAGTGTTTCTTTTCACTCCAGCAGCCATCTTGGTTTGCTTTCTGTTTGACTATGAATATGTTTTTCCTCTTTGATTTTCAGCTACGTCCTGCTGGAACTGGTGGAAACAGAAAGAGACTATGTGAGAGACCTTGGTGCAGTGGTGGAGGTGGGCTCATATTCACTTCTTTTAACAAATACGGCAGTGAGATCACTATGGAGACCACATGCAACCGAACGCATTCATTCAAGCACTTGTAATTGCCAGCTGCTGTCAGGGTTGAGTTCTGTTTGTGCAATAGCCTGTCTATCTATGGAGATCTGTCTACTGTGGTTTTGTGAACCAATCACATGATCTTTTTTGACTTTTTTTAAAAGTAACACTGTGAACCTCACTTTTCAGCTGCGATCAGCTGGCAGAGGAAATGAAAACTGTTTCGATTTGGCACTCGTTTAGTATGGTAGCTCATGTTTTGTGTGTCACTGCCTCTATAGTAACCATGCACATGTGCACCTGCAGGGCTACATGAGCAGGATGAAGGAGGAGGGTGTACCCGATGACATGAAGGGCAAGGATAAGATTGTCTTTGGGAACATTCACCAGATATTTGACTGGCATAAAGAGTATGTGTGTCACCTCAGATGCCATATCAATATGCCCTACTTTCATTTCCTAACATGAATTATTTAAACCCCGTCTAGTTTCTTTCTCGCTGAACTGGAGAAGTGCTTGGAGGACCCCGATAGACTCGCACCCCTGTTTGTCAGACAGGTAGGAAATGAATCATTGTGCCATTTCATTCTTACTAATACAAATTCGCTTTCTCAAACTAATATTGGCCGGCTAAACAAATAGTCCAACTCGAAACAAAATTGGTTTAACTAGTGTTGCTTTGTTTGTTGTTGCTGGTTCTTAAAAAAAAAAAAAAAAAAGAGCCAACTTTTATTAATCACCATAAAGTTATATAGCCTAGGAATTATAAGTGCTTTTCTCAATGTTAAACAAATATTTCACAAAAAAATTAAATAAATGTCATAATTTGCTTGCCCTTAAAGCAACACTCCTTTAAAATTAGGCTTATTTTATTACCATTAGCATTACCATTATCATCTCACTCATTGTGCCTGCTGCAGCCATGGTACAGCAGCCGAAAGATGCGAATGGTCTAATCCAATCCAATGAACCAATGAGTTGTGGATTTTTGTAAGAACAATATTCATATTTAAATGTTATCATTTTCAACAGTTCTCACTTCCACTATGTCTACATCCTGTGTTAATATGTGTACATCAGTGTTATGGTTTTCCCCGCAAAAACGGTGGCTTAGTGGTTAGCACTGGTGCCTCACAGCCAGAAGGTCGCTGGTTCAAGTCCAGGCTGGGTCAGTTGGCATTTCTGTGTGGAGTTTGCATGTTCTCCCCATGTTGGCGTGGGTATCCTCTGGGTGCTCTGGTTTCCCCCACAGTCCAAAGACATGTGGTATAGGTGCATTGAATCAAACTAAATTGGCCGTAGTGTATGAGTGTGTGTGAATAAGTGTGTATGGATGTAAAAACAGTTGGCGGTTCATTCCGCTGTGGCGACCCCTGATGAATAAAGGGACTAAGCCAAAGGAAAATTAATGAATGAATGAAAAATTCTAAAATTGCAGGTTGTTTTGCTATTTTCATAATGTGTCTCAGTCACCAAAATCTTTCTTTCTCACAAACACAAAATGAAAACTGATCATTCCATAATAATAATAATAGCAGGATCATTTCATCCTAAATGAATACCTGGCAACCCAATGAGCATATTAAATCAGCATATTAACTGAGCTTACCATCAGTTATGCCCAATCTGAGCAAGGTACTTAGAAGTGGTGTTTGGTCTGTGGAAAGTCCATGAGTACTGTCTTAAATGTATTACAAAATATCAAAGAAGACATGGTAAATCTTTCCCTTTGTGGGAATCCAGCAATTGACTCTGATTGGACAAGGGAAAAGTGGGCTACTTTTCATACCCTGTATTGAGTTGGATTGGATAATTTTCTTAGACCTGGCAACCTTGTGTATCATACAGTATGTCTGGCTCGATTCTCTTGAGAATGTGAACGTCAGTTGTAAGTTTAAATATGAATATTTTTTCTACATATACCCATCTCTTCAATTCATTAACACAACAGAGTTGTATAGATTACAACCAGTGGTCAATATATGAGATATACAATAACTTTTGCACAGTTGCATCAAAGTGCATAATGTAATTTAGCACAGCTGGAAAGATGTATTGATCAACCAATATGATGTGTTTACATGATGATTAAAATATAATGTTCTGTAGCTGAAACTGTATTTTGTCACAGGAACGAAGGCTACACATGTACATAGTGTACTGCCAAAACAAGCCCAAATCTGAGCACATTGTTTCAGAGTACATAGACACGTATTTTGAGGTAAGACTCAAGTCACTGCCTACATCCTTCCTGACATTTAACCATGAGTCATGAAAACTGAGACAGACTCATAACCACACTCACATCTCATCTTTTTGTTTTTTCCTTGTATCTTCATCAGGATTTAAAGCAGAGGTTGGGCCACAGGCTACAGATCACAGATCTACTGATTAAACCGGTGCAGCGGATCATGAAATACCAGCTTCTGCTGAAGGTCAGACATGGAATGACAGTATGTCATATAGTCTCAAGCTTATGTAAAGCAAAAGATATTGAGAAATAAGATTTCTGACTTTGTATACAACAGTAATAATATATATATATATATATAATAATGTTTCTTGCTGCTGTTCTTGTTTATTCATTTTAGGATTTACTCAAGTTCACCAAAAAGGCTGGTTTGGACACTGCAGATTTAGAGGTAAGCGTGCGTGTGTGTGTTCTGGGTTTAGTGGTTTATAAATTTGTATAATGACATGAGTGTGACCAGGGTAGTACACGGTTGAGGTGGTTTATAAGGACATGCCCTGTGTCTTCGTAATACAAAACTGTTTAAAATGATACTTTTCACATTGACAATTTGCGTTTAGGGTTAAGATAATGTGACATTAGTGGTTTATATATTTATATGTCTAAAATACATTACGCGGCCTCACGGTGGTGCAGTGGGTAGCATGATCGCCTCACAGCAAGAAGGTCGCTGGTTCGAGCCTTGGCTGGGTCAGTTGTCATTTCTGTGTGAAGTTTGCATGTTCTCTCCGGTTTCCCCCACAAGTCCAAAGACATGCGCTATAGGTGAATTGGGTAGGCTAAATTGTCCGTAGTGTATGTGTGTGAATGAGTGTGTATGGATGTTTCCCAGTGATGGGTTGCAGCTGGAAGGGCATCCGCTGCGTAAAACATATAGGTTGGCGACCCCAGATTAATAAAGGGACTAAGCCGAAATGAAAATGAATGAATGAATGAATACATTACGCCAATGGACCCTAATAAGCACCAGTGTCTTTGTAAACCAGCAAAACAAGTACAAGTTTTTGTGGTTTACGAGGACACGCAATTGGTTAATGTCATGAGTATGACCTAGGTGCACATTATTAAGGTAGTTTATGACATGTCTTGTGTCCTTGTAAATGAAAACACCACAAATTCATACTTAACAGGGTCTTATGTAAACCACCAAAACAAGTGTCCTTGTAAAACCACCAAAATAAGTGTTTGTAATGTTTGTGTATTACAAGGACACAAAATTGTTTAATGTCATGGGTATGACCTAGGTGCACATTATTAAGGTACTTTAGGACATGCCTTGTGTCCTTGTAAATCAAAATGCTTGCAGTTTATACTTAACATGTTTGCTGTGAGGGTTGGGTTTAGGGTTAGTAAAGCTATATAATAAGCGTTTTGCACAGTATAAAATACATTAAACAGAGTCCTCATAAACTATATATACAAATATGTGTGTGTATTATTATTATTTTGGTTAGTATTTAACTTTTATAATGTAAGCTACAAATTTGAAGGCTAAACTCTTGTTAGCTTTCTGAAACGTTTAAGGAATGAGATTTACAACTGAATTTAGTTGACAGAATTATGAAAAAATGGAAAAGAAAAATGAAAAAGTAACCATATTATGTATGTGATAAGAGACAGACCAAAATATTACATATGTGATAGTGGAAACCTTCAAACCTGTCCTAGAAAGCAAACCGCCTCCAACACCCTAGTATTATAAAGGCAGATTTTACACATCAACTTGCCAGTTTTCTTTAGAAAATGTAAAAAGACAAAAATGTTGCTGTTAATATTGTTCTAACTACTCATACTCCTCACAGAAAGCAGTAGAGGTGATGTGTGTTGTTCCTAAACGTTGCAATGACATGATGAATGTTGGACGCCTCCAAGGATTTGATGTAAGTTGCATTTTTTTTCTTTCTTTCTTTACAAAATGTAACAGATTTGACAAAATCTGGGGATGAAGCTAAAACACAGCCAATTGATAGCTCTGTGTAAATTATTTGGCAGGAATTTCCAAGTGCAGTTCAGGTTAAATCAAATCAAATTAAACCAAGAATGAAGGACTTTTCATCACCCTATGAAAAGAGTTCAGAAGAGTCCATCACACTGTACAATATTTCAGCCTACACTGCATAAAAAAATTCTGTTATAAAATTTACTGGAATATAACATATAATGAAATATAGTTGTGTTGTTTATTGGGCTGTACGCTATTGGAAAAATCTGACGTTGCAATATTCAGTTTTCCTGTGATTATATATTGCAGTATAAAACAAAAAATTCATCATATGACTTAAACATTTCTATTTGGTAATAATTCATTCATTTAGATTGATTAGGATGATTATTTAAATGAAATATAATAACTTACAAGCATATATTAATACAACATTCCCAAGATAAAAGTGAAATGCATAGTATTTATGGAGTCAAGCAATAATGCAGAAACAGAAAAACGTTGTTGTAATGGAAGTCAATGGGGCAAAAGCAGCCACCAACATGACGAAAGGGTAGTAAATTTCCCCTAAGAGTATATTGTTGAGTTTTTGAAAAAATTCCAAAGCATTTTCCCTAAATGTGTGTCAAAATAAGGGTTGCCACCAAAAAATCATTCCATTTGCTGAAACACCGAGAAAGTTGTGGCTGAATTAATACTCAAAATCACCCCAGAGTGGATGAAAACATCCCCAACAGCACACAAAAAGTTTTTGTATAGTTTTGTTTTTACGTATGTATGTGTGTGTCATATTGTATTCATATTGTTATGAATGGAACTATACCTCTTGTTATCACACTAAGCGCAGCTTTATTAGACAAAGTGATGGTCAGACAGGCAGGGTCAACAAGAGTAAATATTACATAAAGGTGTAATCCAGAAAAACAATCAATAATCCAAAAAACAGTCGAAAACAACAAGAACAGTAAACGCGGTATAATGCACACTATAACCGTAATTCAAGACTGAGCGAGAATGGTTCATATATAATGTGTGTAATCAGTGTGGGTAGGGTTGTACCAGCTGATCGTAAGTTCTTTCTTAAACTGGAACGTAAAGGCCACACTAGGGGCTTAGTAACTACTAGCTAGTTTGTAACTAAATTCGTTCTCACTTCGGTTGCACCACGTTCTTAAGGCAAACCGTAGTTAGTAGGTCGTAAGCTCTCCGTAAAGTCATGCGTAGTCGCACTGAATGACGTAATATCCAATAAAAAGCATTTAAATCGTTAAACTGCTTTAAAATTCTGCAACTAATGCATCTATATATTGTCTATATAACTGTCCTATAAAAATGAAATTATAAAATACATTTTTATAGTACATTACATTACAGTCAGTCACTAATAACGGACGACAAACATACCTACATCGTGAGCCGTGAATGCATGCGAAATACACATGTAATACACAATTTCTTTTTATATATCCTAACCATGAAAGAGAAAAGAGCAGGGAGAAGAACTCGAAATTCTCGTTTTAATTGATGGATACAATAAACACAAAACACTCCTTGAAAGATAATTAAATTCTTCTTTCATAAGCCAAAAACAAAAGCGAGATTTGGGAGGAAAATACGGCTGTGAGTAGAGGGAGATCATTCTTCATTATCATCGCGAGCTCCTCAATGTAAACTAATCTCGCAGTCCTCTCCTTTCTACCATTAAACATGGGGGGAGGCTGCTGTAAATATTTAGTTGGAAAGTAGCTTTACGTTTAATCTAAGTTCAGTGGTGCAACAAAAAATATTTAGTAATGTGTAAGTTATAACTTGGTGTTCGTTTAAGTCACAACTAGGCTACGTTTTAACTTACGCACTGCTGGTGCAACCGGGCCCAGATAGATATCAGCTGTAACAGGTAATCAGAGTCATGATGCATGATGGGATGTGTAGTCCGGGTGAATGGCTGTAGAAATGTTCATAAAGATGGAGTGCCCTCTAGTGAGTCTGGTGGGCACTTCAGCTGATGATCGTAACACATTCATTCATTCATTTTCTTTTCGGCTTAGTGCCTTTATTAATCTGGGGTCGCCACAGTGGAATGAACCGCCAACTTATCCAGCATATGTTTTATGCAGCGGATGCCCATCCAGCCGCAACCCATCTCTGGGAAACATCCATACACACTCACTCATTCACACACACACACACACACACTACGGCCAATTTAGCTTACCCAATTCACCTATACCGCATGTCATTGGACTGTGGGGGAAACCGGAGCACCCGGAGGAAACCCACGCGAACACAGGGAGAACATGCAAACTCCACACAGAAATGCCAACTGACCCAGCCGAGGCTCGAACCAGCGACCTTCTTTCTGTGAGGCAATTGTGCTACCCTTGCTGTGGCAACCCCAGATTAATAAAGGGACTAAGCCAAAAAGAAAATGAATGAATGAATACACGTTTAATTTGGATGCGATCAATCGTAATCTGCACTAATCTGACAGTAGTTGGACCATTTACTGCTATTCCTAGTCATTTACCCACAGGCGCCCAAAAGCAATCGCAGAAAATAACTATTTTTGCTTTATTGTTTTCATTCTGGTGAGCTCTGAGAGTAGTTTGTGCTATGTTTGTGTTTAGGGTAAAATTGTAGCCCAGGGCCGACTGCTTCTCCAGGACACCTTCATGGTCTCTGATCAGGACGGTGGTCTCCTTTCTCGCATGAAGGAGAGACGCATCTTCCTCTTCGAGCAGATCGTTATCTTCAGTGAGCCTCTTGATAAAAAGAAGGGATTTTCTATGCCTGGCTACCTTTTTAAGAACAGCATAAAGGTATGTAGGCATAAGCACTGCTGTAGAAATCACTGTGGCACAACATAGAGCTTAAAAATCCATTTCTCTCTTTATCCTGCAGGTCAGTTGGCTGGGTCTAGAGGAAAGTCCTGACAATGACCCGTGTAAGTTTATTTTGACCTCAAGGTCATCGGCTGGCAGTACAGAGCATTATGTCCTCCATTCCTCCAACCGGGTGGTTTGCCAGGCCTGGATTCACCAGATCAGCAGCATCCTGGAGAACCAGAGAAACTTCCTTAATGGTATTTTTCAGACATTCCCTTTGAAACTTAATCGCCATAATTATTCTTGATGATCGTTAACTTTTATAGCTTTGCTTTTTGACTTTAAAATGCTACATTCATACAAGATGATGGGTTTAATCATTTATTTGTTGTAATCAAGCAGTGTTAGGTGTAATTATTTACAAAGTAACTAGTTACTCTAATTATTAAAGTACGGGATTAATTTGAATTTTATTGCAATTTAATTACAGTTACTTATTACGTACTTGCATTAAATACTGTAAATAAATGTAACAGTACTATATAAATCAGAGAAAATATGTTTTATGTCATTTAAATATATTTTGCCAAGTAACTATATTTTTTAATGAAAAATGCACATGCTTATAAAAAAATTAATTGAGACATTAGTTATATATAAGCTATATATTCAGAGAAGCAGAGTATTTGTGTGTGTGTGTGTGTGTGTGTGT
>CAIGQW010055764.1:4806685-4827154 GCA_903798125.1 Danio choprae | reverse complement strand
GAAATGTCATATACAACATTATTAATTTATACGGAATGATTTCAGCCAATAGCCTTTGAGTTTCAAGAAGCAAAGAAGGTCTGTGAAATCTAAATTGTCCACAGATTTTTTCCATTAACATTTTACTCCACAAATGGAAAACAATTATGCATCCACAAAGCCCTTTGTTTTGAGTTTTTGTCCTAACCATTTGATGACTACGCGCATGGTTTTTATTTTAGTAATGGTTTCTATTTCTGTGACTTTGTGAATAAACGATTTTATATCGATTTATCATTCAGTTTATCGCCCTAATTTTTATGCTTCCAAAAACACACAAATCCATCGTCAAACTAATCTATAAAGCAGATCAATGTGTTTTTGTAACAAAAGTGTCAATTTTCTTTTATAATAATATCTAATCACTTCCGCCAGTGACCAAATGCACAACTGATGTATATGACGTATGAGTACCTTGTCCAAAAGTTCTTATATTTTGATGTTGCCTTTTTCTTTCTAATCACTATCCATTATCCCACACTTATTATCTGCTTCATGTGTGTTTCAGCCCGAGAATGTATTAATCGAGCAAACGTCAGCCCAGCCTCTGGTCAAACTGGCGGACTTTGGCGACGCAGCGCATCTCTCCAACACCCCTTACATCCACCCTCTGCTGGGCAGCCCGGAGTTCTCAGCTCCTGAGCTGGTGTTGGGTAAACCCGCTGCTCTGGCGTCTGACCTCTGGAGTTTAGGCGTGTTGGCGTACGTAATGCTCAGCGGCGCGTCTCCGTTTCTGGACGAAAGCGTGGAGGAGACCTGCCTCAACATCTGCCGCATCGACTTCAGCTTCCCGGAGGACTACTTCCACGGCGTGAGTCAGGCGGCGCGGGACTTTATATGCATGTTACTCCAAGGCGAGCCATGCAGACGTCCCTCTGCACAGGTTTGCCTTCACGAGGAGTTCTGGCTACAGCCTGACACAACCTCCAGCACAGCTCGCCTCGACACTTCCAGACTTATCTCTTTTATAGAGCGGAGGAAACATCAGAACGATTTACGCCCCGTCGCCAGTTTCCAAGCGTTTCTGCGTAGTCGCCTTCTCAGTCAGACATGAAAGATAAGCTGAAGTGTAAATCCAATTAAGACATAGATGATACGCTGAAATCTCATCCTTGTTTTAGAGTCATTCTGAAATGGTTCTGGGTCTCTGTTACTGTAACTGCTGCTGACTAAACTCTGAAGTCCTTTTTCCAACCCTTCAAAACAATCATTTCAGCTACATGTTCGTTCTCTCTTTCCATGGACGACACTCACAAGGGGGAAAAAAATGTGAATTAAGAAGGGGGAATTTGTTTGTTTGTTTGTTTCGAAGGTTGTTCCCTGAGCCAGAACGGTTTAGCTTTGTGTTTGGACAGTATTTGAATCAGGTTGTTTCAATGGAGTACTGTAATTTGAATCGCTACATTCAGGAAAGATTACATTTTGTACAAACCATGTATAGAAGCACAGCAAAGATGATATCTTTATCCTGATCGTTTTGGAGAATTTAAAAAAACAAGCTTATTTAAATATTTAAAGGGAAGTACAATTGGTTGAATTATTGGTTGGTATTCATCTCCATGTTTAATAAGCATACAGTCATACTGGAACTCAATCGTGACAAATAATACAACTTTTAACAGAATGATAAAAAAAAAAAGCTTATCGTGGTTTCAGTTCGCACCCGTCTATCAGCCTTATGTTGTAAATAAACTGGACCTGCCTTCGTTCATATTTCATTTGCAGTTTTTTTCGAAATGAGTGCTTTCTCTTTGGCTGATTGTGACCTTCAACTGACCAGTTACAATACAAAGCTGGACGAATCGGTAACAAATGTGCACTCTTTGTAATTTTGTTGAAATGTGCAATGTTGGGGCTTGAACATTTTGCAGCTATTTCTAATGATTCATGTTAAACTGTTACGTACATGTATCGGCCACTGCGAGTTGAGATATGATGTGTCCGTGGCTCTTTTGATGAGTTCTCCGTGTTCAGTATTTTTTGGTAAGCTTAAGCCTCATTGGTGAACATCATCTGTGTCTTCGTCGCACCTCCATAATGAATGTCGTTATTTTTATCGTTATACCAAAGTTAATGCTCATGTACCTAAATGCTTCTTCTCCCTATTTGGTGGTTATAATTTGTAACAATACGTTATGAATGCAATTCTGACTCCTAAAGCGGGAGTATACATGTACTGATTGTTGATTGATTTATTTATTGTGTCTTGTTCGGTTTTCGCTAATCGAATTTTACGAAAGTAGTGCTTCGTATTTGTCAGATTATTAGACCTTTTCATTTCATATCTGCTCGTTGTAGCAGTAGTCTGTTAATGTAAGTTTGCATGACTAAATGACTTTTTTTGTTTCTTCTTCGTTTGTTTTCAGTTCACTTTGTTTTTAATTGAATGAGATGAATCGTTCCCTGTGTACTGTATCTGTTGTACAGCGGGAAAGTACCAATTTAGTTGCCTCTAAACTGTAGGTTTAAAGCTGGCTAATTGCAGTCTAATGACCCGAAATGGCATCTCTCGTCACTGAAACACTTAATTTCTAAATTCAGAAGGAGGTAAATTACAAGCTGGGTCAGTAATGCTGGTATGATTTGTTCATGTTTTATTTAAGTTAGTTTCTCATAATGTATAGCTGTACAGACACCATAAAAACTGGACGTAGCGACATTCTGGTTTTTTACATAATGTCATTTTGAATGTTAATTTTGCATGTATATTTCTTTGTACATATACCATACATGTTTGCACATTCTGTGCTGTACATAAGTTACTTTACCCTCAGTTATTTTTTTGAGATTAAACATCTGAAACATTTTATTCGTACAACTAGCCTCCACGCGTCTCTGATTTTATATTAATGTGCATAAGGGATCAGATAAATTATATAACAGTAGCATTGTTTATAGTTTAAGTTCGGTCACACTTAAATTCTCACTATTAACAAACCGTTCATTATTAATTTAGCCTCTGTAAACTCCAATATGCTGCTTATTAATAGTTATTAAAAGGATCCTCTGTTTATTTCTTTTTTTTTTTCTATCTACATAGGCTACTGTAATAGTATTATCTAATAATATAAGACTAAAACAAGTCTATACTGCTGTGTTCCAGACGCGGCACGAGCAAATAAATCATGCTATTCGCACGTAAAGACGCGTGAACATTTTGAGTTTACTCTATTTATTCACGCATTAAATTCACTTCACAATAGACGCGGATTCACGTCATGGACAGGGCATCTGTCTGACCAGTGACTAGCTTCATTGTTAAATGGCTAACATGGATTTTACTGAGATAGAAGCTGTGCTTTATGTGCTTTGGGAAGGCTGAAAAACAGAGGTTCATTCGGCGCTGTGTCTGATCCACTAGATCCTTTCAGAGGTGCACCCAGCTCTGTGACTTCATAAACTTCTCCAGAAGCTATACCTGGATGATGGAGGCTTTCAGCTGTGTTTCAAACTGAGCCTATAGCCTAGTTTGATGATCTGTTGTCCAGTGCTGGCAAGAGGATTTCCCCTCAGGACACCTACATCATAATCACGCCCCTAACAAAAGAAAGCTCCTGATTAGTTAAGGTTTAGATTTTCCAACTCGAGCGATTCGTGCATCAAACGTGCAAAACGGGCGGTGTAAGACCATTGACTTTTACCATTTTTGAATCCATTCAGCTGATCTCCTGGTCTGGCGAGAGCACTTTTAGCTTAGCTTAGCATAGATCATTGAATCGGATTAGACCATTAGCATCTCACTCAAAAATTTAAAAAAAGGGTTTTGATCATTTTTTATATTTTTTACAGGCTGCATAATATAATTGCACCCGCTACAGCCATGGTACAGCATCAAAGTAACTACAGATGTCAAGCTTTACATTTATTTAAACTTTTTTTTTTTTTGATCAAGATGCTAATGGTCTAATCTAATTCAATGATTTATGCTAAGCTAAGATAAACGTGCTCAGACCTGGAGATCAGCTGAATGGATTAAAAAATGGTAAAACTCTTAAAAAGTTTAACTCTGGATGACTTGTAAGAAAAAAATCTGCTTTTAATAGTAATTAAGTTTATGTATTGGATAGGATTGTTAATGTAGAATAAGATCATCCAGATACAGAATAAATACTTTATACGTTCTAAAATAAAACAGCCAGTATCTTAGTATAAGGCAGGTAATAAGTAACAAGTTAATGAAGAGAATTGGTCTTTAAACTAAAGGGTTACCATAAGTTGGAAGTCACATGTTGATCTACACAGATCTGAAGATTAGTATTTTTACATGGTGTATTGGTCTCTTGAGACTTCATTCAGACCATGTGAAAACCATCCGGAGCTGCTGAGGAAACAGGCAGGTGTGAAAGTTACATCTGCAGGTGCTGTGCTCTGTGGTAAGATCTCAAAACAGATAACTGACTAATTAAACCTCCCCCGATCTTATCGCAGATCGTCTGCATGCAACTGAGCTGCAAATGCGTTAGAGTGTATGAGAATTGTTTTACAGATCGAAACCATGCACAAACATTAATTTTAACCTCCCTTAGAAATACGTTTATTCATGTGTGCTGCTTTTATTGTGTTCTAAATACTTAGGATAGATTCTTAAAATTACACTTAAGTATACTCGACTTAAAGTGTACTTTCGCTAGCTACAGGATGTCCTTCTAACATGTATTCACTTAGTAGGCTAAACAACAGTATACCTCCTGAGTTTACTTATTTATAATAAGCTTATAATACGCTATAACTCTTAAGTTTACTTATTTACGTATTTATAATACTTTATATGTTTACATTTACTTATTATGTATTTATAAGTACAAACAAATGATATATGTATACTGTAAAGAATTATATGATCAAAAAGTCATATAATATAAAAGTCATCAAGCTTTATGTCAGTTTAATTGATGCACATTGACATAACTTGTAACAGCAGCAATTTTATTGAGTTCTGTTTCACTTAGAGTTTAGTAAAAAGCTGTTTAGGGTGTAATTAGACAAAACAAACTAATTACTGTAAATTAGTTGCACTGAAAGAAACAATATGGATTACTGTCAATTGTTTTCATGATTTAATTACAGGTGCTTATAATGTATACTTGCTTTAAATACTAATAAATTCAACAGTTCTGCATAAATTATTTTTGCAAATATATTTAGCAGAATAATTCTATAATTATTAACTTAAGAAGGTTACAGAGACGATGCTTATGAAACAATGAACTAAGAAATTATAATAGTCAATAATACATTGTATTTATGACATATAATAAAGAAATGTGACATTGAAAAAAACTGTTTTAACTTCAAACACTTCAAAGCAGAATAATTATATTCGATAAAATGTTTGTTAATTAAAATGCTTAAGTATAAGTTAAGATAATTTATATTGTCTATATGTTGAGATTTATAGAGATTTTAAGTTCAGTAGTATTGAGTAATGATGTTACTTTTTTCAAGTAACTTAGCAAGTAGCCTATACTTCTATAAGCTAAAAAATAGACACTGTGGTTAGTTTGCTAGTATATTGGCATTGGTATAGCCTTGTTTTAGTCTTAGATTAGTAGATGCTGTATTAATGTTATTATGTAGATAGTAAATATATAGAATGTATATAGAGTAAAATAACTTCTAACCAAAACGTGCGTTTATTCGCGGTTGTTTATGACACTTGCAGCTTTGTGTTGGTTGCCTCGTCGTGTGAATGTAAGTGGTTTGTTGTTTTTTTCTTTAGGTGTGAACAGAAGTTTGATGTTGACTAGCAGCTGTGGCTAACACGCACCCACACGATACGGAGACGAGCAACACGATGTATTGATGTTCAAACGATTCCAGTAGATTCTCCAAGCTTCGAGGATAACTAGCCGAAAAAAACTGAAGTGATCTCGATTACCCTTTTGAAAATAAAACTTGAACTTCCACAAACTACGAATTCCCCTTTTTAAACAGCTTTCTAAGAAGTCGTGAACATAGTTTCCATGACTCATTATCGTCTTGTGTTTGACATTAAGGTTTGAAATAAGTTTATAATTTGGTAAGAAAGTGTTAGGTGTGATGAATTTCGCACAGCAAACATCTTGTAGCACCACAAGGAGGCGCCCATCGATTAAATCAAGACGTCATTTTTTTTCCATCTAGTCAGCTTGCTTGTAATCCTGTATGAAACGTTGTCAGTTTATAATTTTATTCTAGACCTATTTGTGGTTTGTAACTGTGGTCGTGATTTGATCAGATATACTGTTGCTTCACTGATAAATTACCTGAGAAACCGTACAAATATCTTGGTTGTTCTCTGAAACAGCAGTTGTTGATGCGGCAACTGTAGGTAACTTGTAGCAGATTTCTCCAAGTAGCCTACTAATTCAATCTATATTTAAAAGGTAAGTCTTTTTCTTGAGATCTAAATTCAAATGAATTAACTGGGAAAAAAAAGATTTTAACTACCTGTCTAATGTATGCATAGACAGCAACCATTGGGTAAAATATGTAATTTAATCAACAGAATATGTAACAGCACTTTGGTTTATCCATATTATACCCAAAATCGAGTTCTTTGCTTTTTTAAAGAGACTAAATTAATGTTTACAGTGTTTTGAAGTAAAGCCACTTCCACTTAGGGGGAAAAAAACTGAGCTCTCTGTGTAATTTAAATAAAATGATTAATCACTCAAGCAAACTTCCTTATTCATATAGTACAGAAATAATAGGACATCTCATTCCTCATGAGACAGTTGATTTGCAAATGAATGAGTCTATTTGCAATTGAAAATGATCACGTGACTATATAGTAAATTTCCATTATAATTTAAATTCAGACAACCGGTGTAATGTTGTGTTTAGCATTTTTTATTATGGCTTTTTTTATATGTAATTTAGGTAATATTTGAAAAAAAGAAAAACATTTTATTAAAGTGACGTGTATTAATATATTTCTATTTATGCAGAAATCCGAAATTCATATACATGCATATACATGCGTATCCATTTCTTGTGACTTTAGTGTTTAATTCATCTGCTTTCAACCTGCGTTTGCATATGACCTAAAAGTTGCCACTGTGGTGATTCTTTTTTTTACAAAGTGACAGCAAAGAAAATCCCCTTAGTATTGAGGGGCCAAAACATCACCCAACAATTCTTATATTTTTACTGGTAAGTGTATTTAGGAAACAATTAATTGTAGTGCATTGATCTGTCTGTACAATGTCCAGTTCTCGCTGAAGTATGGTTAAAGCTTTTACACCTCACCCATAACAGATTTTATTTTTCATTATTTAGCAGCATTCTTGTATCCTAAAAAGTGTATACTAGACAGGGCTTGCTCTATGTAATTGGGAAAAGCTTGCATGCACTTTAGTTTAATTTCTCAACTTTAATTTTAGGTTCTCGATTCCGGTCTTCAACCTGGAACCCTCCAGAACCTGGAGGAGAGCAAGCCAGACTTTTCACTTCAGAAGTCTCACGAGCAGCTGAAATGAACTTATCTGCGAGGCTGTGTTCCAGAGAGAGACGGTAAATTCTTCCATCCAGTGTAAGTGACAATGCAAGCAGTGGCGGTCAAGCTGGGTGACTCTCCCATCCCTGGGCATTTCACTGGGTGTCACAAAAACAACATGGTTGAGCAGCAAGTTTTTTTCAAGATGCCGTTCCGACCGTGTGTTTCTGGGTGTGGTGGTTTCCTGGCTGATGGGTATGACTACTGCATCACGTTTGGGGGTGCACGTTTGGATGCAGTGCTTGCAGGCAACTCATGTCCACACTGTGAGGGCATGTTTGTTGCGTAGCTGAGATCGTAGCTTACTCTTGCAAAAGGGTGACCCCTGCTGTCTCCTACAAGGCTGTGAGCACTCGGGCAAGCCTGAGGGGTTACAGTGGGGGCTAATCGCTTGCCTTCAGGCCCGAACTTAGCCAAACTCTGGCTAAACCTGGCCTATTTTTATGCATGAGCAGCTCTTTGTCTTTTATGGTGGTCGGCAGCAGGGAACCAGGGACCATTGCCTCCTCTTGGGCTTAAGCACGTGGCGCCTTCCTTGCTGACAAACATCTGTAGAGCTGTGGGCTGGGTGACACCTAAAACATTCGTGAGAATGTATCATCTTCCACCCGGTTGCTGGTAAAACAATGACACTATGCTCTTCTTGGGACTTGGCTGCCCAGCCAGTACTGAAGTGGTCTCATTTGAAGCAATCTGAGTGGCATGACTGCTGCTGCAAACGAACACTACTTAAACTTTAATTTAAGATGATGGCTGGACTCATAGAAGGGACTCTAGCCTGAGTGATAGCATCCACCACTATTTGTTGATAATCCTTTAAATCAATACACCTTCTGTGAAATATTTTTACCACACAAGAAAATACTTGTCTTGTTCTAACTCATCACTTGTGCAGATTATGTTTCGTTGATTAAGTCAAGAGACATTCCCTTATCGATCAGGTCTCTCAAAGATGTCTGCAATGCACGCCCCCTGTGCAAGCAGGTGGTCATATTGGTTATACTGATGGAAGCTAGCTGATTTTCAGGTCGTGTGTACTATTGCACTGACTGAGTGCATTTGGTGGTATGATGCAGTGTCACACTCTTAAAACAGATGCGTTAAAAACAACATGAACAGTGTTATTTCTTAACACACCAATGTGTCAAGTTAAAGACAACACATTTTGTGTTATTTTGAACTCAGCCAGCCAGTTATTCTTCTTAACACAGACAGTGTGTTAAATAATTAAACATACTAATATGTCATAAATCACAATATTTGTTTCAAAGAATGCTTTATTTTTTGACACCTTAAAATAATGTATGCAATGCAAAAAAAAAAAAGCAATAGATTTATTAAAACATAACCGCAAAAAAAAATTTGTTTGTGAAGCTTCTATGGACATGGTCGGACAGGGTTGCACAGGGTTGTCATGGGCACTATCTAAATGCACATTGACTAAGTAATTCACAATAACAAAATACATTTTGAGAGTTTCTAAGATTAAAAAACTTAAAATATCAGACATGTAGCTAAGTATCCAAGTCCCCAACATATGAAAAAGAGGCACCTACTTGCTTAACATTTCATAGTGAAATAAACAGCAATCTGGGGCTGCACAGTAGCGCAGTGGGTAGCACGATCGCCTCACAGCAAGAAGGTCGCTGGTTCGAGCCCGGGTGGGTCAGTTGGCATTTCTGTGTGGAGTTTGCATATTCTCCCCGTGTTGGCGTGGGTTTCCTCCGGGTGCTCCGGTTTCCCCCACAAGTCTAAAGACATGCGGTATAGGTGAATTGGGTAAGCTAAATTGTCCGTAGTGTATGTGTGTGAATGAGTGTGTGTGGAATCTGTCACGATTACCAGTGATCTAGGCTTTGCAGATCGCTGGAAAACATGCATTATCACTCGGGACTACAATTCTGGCACCATATGAACTACAACTCCCTTCAGGCACCACACATACCCACCTGTTCTGGTTCTCCGTTGATAACACACACACACACACACACATCTGGGAGCTGCGTTTCCTGTATCTAGTCTTTCTGTATTCCTTAACCCTTGTCTTGTTTCCTGGTTTTCGTTGTTTAGATTTGCCTGTATGTACCCGTTTGCTCCTTTGATTGACCATTGCCTGCCTGACCATTCTCTGTTAAATAAAACTGCACGTGGATTCTCAACTCCGTTGTCCAGAACTCTCAGTTACAGTCTCTCTATGTTGCTGCTTTCCATGCGGTCTACAGTTGAAATAACAAACTTGATTTCAGATGCTTATAACCCAAATATATATGAAAGACATTTGTCAAATTTTATTTTAGAGACCAGGCATGAGGTTCAGCTATGTTCTCTTCATTTTCTGTGTCTGATTCTGGCTCAGGGCAGCACAGTGGCGCAGTGGGTAGCGCTCTCGCCTCACAGCAAGAAGGTCGCTGGTTTGAGCATCGGCTGGGTCAGTTGGCATTTCTGTGTGGAGTTTGCATGTTCTCCCTGTGTTCGCGTGGGTTTCCTCCGGGTGCTCCGGTTTCCCCCACTAGTCCAAAGACATGCGGTATAGGTGAATTGGGTAAGCTAAACTGTCCGTAATGTATGTGTGTGATGTTTCCCAGTGATGGGTTGCAGCTGGAAGGGCATCCGCTCCGTAAACCATATGCTGGATAGGTTGGCGGTTCATTCTGTTGTGGGGCCTCTAGTTTAATAAAGGGACTAAGCCAAAAAGAAAATAAATCAATGAATGATTCTGGCTCAAACTGATACATCTACACTGACATTATTTACACAACAAAGGCAGAATGCATGCTAGTAGAGACATGACGTTTCCTGGTGACAGTTAGCCGATCCGTAAATCACAACACATTAGGTTAGCTGGCCAATCAGAGCCCGTTGAGGATGGGCCTTCAGAGGAACCAGGAAATATGATAGTGGTTTTCATGTTAGGTGAGTAGCAGTATAAAATTAAGACGTGAAAAATAAAGTGATTTTTGTGACCCCATAAACACAGCCAAGCCTTAAAAATACACTCTGCACCACCGCTTTAAATCGAATGTGAGAGAAGTACCAATTAACATGAATGAGCTAGTATATTGAATTTGTTTCAAAAGGCAACAAAAAGGTAACCCAACTAACCTTTAATCACATTTAAAACATAAACATCCCATTCATTTTTCCAACCTTAAAGTGTGAACAATAGCTGCAGCTGGTGCTGGAGAAAAAAACAGCATTTGAATATATGCTTCAAACCTTTGATAAACTGTATGGATATCCAATGAAAGCATCTTCCAATATGCCATTCCATCCTTGTTCAACAAAGTAAAGGATGGCAATCTGAAGGAGATAAATAACATATACTTTTTCTCTAATATGACCCCATTTGACTCTGCAGTCAAAGTGTTTAGTGTTTTCCGACAGGTGCACTCCCACCCCAAGCAGTGAGCCTAATTGCAGGGGAGGACGAGGAGCAGGTCTTGCTTGTTGGGCCACTGTGGCCCAACCAAACCTTGGTTACCAAACTAGCACTCCTTGTGATGCCCCTGTGGAACCTCCATGTGTGCTCCATAGACGATGCGTGGAAGCCTTAGGTGACATACCGGCATCAGTGGTGACATACTGGCATCAGTGCGCCCTGAAGTGGAATCTATTCACTTCTTGAGTGGTGCACTTCTTGCTGAGAAGACCCCTGAACATGGGTCTGCATGGGTGGAGGCTGTCACCCCTGGATCCTCAGAGGTACCCTCTTGGAATCTCTCTAGTCCTAATGGGTCTGCAGAGAGATCCATTCAAACCACTTGACCCAATATCTTTAAGAATTTTGTCCATGAAGACAGCTGTGCTGGACGGGGTCTGGAAGCATTTTTGGTCAGCAAATGCCTGTAATTCGGGCCTGCCTACTCTCACATTATTCTGAGACCCCGGCTCAGCTATGTGACCAAGGTTCCTACCATGCTCTTTCAAGGCCAGGTAGTGAGTCTGCAAGCGCTGTCTGTGAAGGAGGCAGACCCAGCACCTTCATTAATGTGTCTTGTCCGCGTTCTTTGTCTTGTGCCTTAGCACATGGCACCTCTCTAACAGACATCTATAGAACTGAGGGCTGGGTGACACCTAAAACATTTGTGAGAGTCTACAATCTTAGAATAGAGCCGGTTTCCTGTTCTGCCATTCTCCCTAATTCAGAGATGTGTATGCTTATTTCACTCTACTAGTAAGTTCCCCATCTGGCGAACACTAGAGAGTTCCTCTGAGGTCTCCAAAGCCCAACTCGCAGAGGAGCTGAGTATCTGGCCCATTACATTGTCTGGTATCCCTGCTTGGTTAGCCCGCTTTACGAGGATCGATACCAACTATGCGTGATGCTCGTTCGGTGATCCCATATACATCAGTCAGCCATGGTGAGTTTCCCCTCCTCAGGTGGACCTGTGTCTTCCCTACCAGCTAACCATCTTACTCATATGTAGTGCTTACTTCTCAGAGTGATTGGTCATTCGGCGATTCCCCATAATGTCTTTTCTACATAACGTCTCCATTCCCTCCTTCAGGGAACAAGGTTAGCACAGTAACCGAAACTTTACATTCTTAACCAAGACGTTCCTCGAGATGGAGTGGAGGCATTAAAATGAAGATTCACAATGTTTAGTCTGGGTTGCCTTTAGAGCACAGGTGTCAATTCCAGTTCCTGGAGGGCCGCAGCTCTGCACGGTTTAGTTCCAACCCTAATTGAACACACCTGATCAAACTAATTGAGTCCTTCAGGCTTGTTTGAAACCAACAGGTAAGGGTGTTGAAGCAGGGTTGGAACTAAACTGTGCAGAGCTGCGGCCCTCCAGGAACTGGAATTGACGCCTGTGCTTTAGAGCTTCTGTGGTACGCCATACACAAACTCCATCTGCAGTGCATATGCAGTTCATATTTTTTTCAGTGCCCATGCTTTACAGGTTACAGTTTTCTTTATCATCCACAGTGCAAAGATTTGAATGCCAATGAAAAAGCATGGGAAGCAGTTTTGTCGACTGTTGGCTCTGAACCGCAATGGCAGAATTCTAGGATACAACCTCTGATTGCGTAATCATCAAAAACTAAAGGTAGCCTAGCTTTTAGAAGGTAACACAAACTTCTCCAAATGTTTTGGTGAGCTGTTTCGAACTGCTAAAACAAACTCAGAACAAACTTTGTTTTGGCCAGATCCTTTTTTATTTCATTTGAAGTATACCGGGGCCTTTATGCTGTGCTTTTTTCAATCCATTCATTCATTCATTTTCTTCTCGGCTTAGTCCCTTTATTAATCTGGGGTCGCCACAGCGGAATGAACCTATCCAGCACATGCTTTACGTAGCGGATGCCCTTCCAGCTGCAACCCATCACTGGGAAACCTCCATACACACCCATTCACACTCATACACTACAGACAATTTAGTTTAACCAATTCACCTATAGCACCTGGAGGAAACCCACGCAAACACGGGGAGAACATGCAAACTCCACACAGAAACGCCAACTGACCCAGCCTACGCCACCGTGCTGCCTTTTTTTCAATCCAGTTCAAAGCATTTTTAGAAGCAAAGGTTGGTGTGAAGGAGCCCTTAATTGTGATTTCAAAGTAGCAACTTAAAAAATGTATAATGCTCAGTCCTTTAATTGTAACACGATAGTTGCTTAAGCACTTACAACCTTGTATGGTATATGTTTATTTACAGATACATATTTTATATTTTTATTTCAAGGTAAAAAAAAATCCATCATACTAAATGACATTTGTGTTCAAAAACGTTATTTGAAACTATTAACAATAAACCTTGTTTTAGTATATAAAATCACTTAATTTGATGCAGATACGAAAATTGGACATTTATCTTTGACCCTGGTATGTTTTACAGAAATGTAAAGGTACATGTTTGCATTAAAAAGTGCGTAAACCCATTGTAACATGGAACTGTTAAGTTGTCTTAACTTAATCTTTATAATTATGCATAGTTCATTTACATAATAATTTTAAAGCAATGTGTTTACTCACTTCTTTTTTTTTTGTGTTCACTTTTACCTGTGTCTGTGACATATATGAGCAAACCTTTCCAGCTTGCAGAGAGCAAAAACATAAGTACGGATTCATTACAGTAGTGGGGACAGTCCCTCTAGAGGTGTCACTATGTTATTATTGATGTCCTGTGAACAAGTGATGTCTAATGTTTTGACTGGCTATAGTGATGCCTAATGAGTCTAACTGGTCCTATATGAGAAAACTGCTCATAATTTTATTAGAAGGGCCACTATATGGGGATATTAGGCTGAATCATAATGTCCTTGATGACAACTGTTTTTCATGTAAAATCTGCTCATCATGAGAGAAGCTGCTTTGTACAGTTTCAGTCATGGAGTAGGTCTGTGGTTGAGCCTATGACCCACTTTCAATTGCTTTAGTTCTGAATACTTTTTTGTGCTTTATGGGCTTCAGCATACTGTGTATAACAATCCATGGTTGGGGAACATTCTGATCATAATTCATAAATACTTTGATTTATTATTAATATTATTATTATTATTATTTAATGAACTAATTTATGCATTTATTCATTCATTCAAAACTGAATAAATGATCAAATGTATTAATATAATATAGATTAAAACTGTTTGAAAACACAAATTTGTATACATTTTTCAGTGGATATAGCCAATAATTTTGGTACATTTAAACAATGTTTAGTTTTGTATCCGTTAAAATAAAAGTTTGGTCAAATGAGTTCTGTTTCTTCTGATTTTGCCTGTTTATTACAATTTTATTTAATATTTTCTGCCAACATATTACTTATTTTTGGATCATTATTTTTGGATTATTATTTTTGGACCATTATCAGTTTTTTTGTTTGTTTGTTTTGTTAGATTAGTTCCAGTTTTGGCTTTGTGTCAGAGCCCTGCCTTGTCTGCCCTATCTGTGTTATCTATGTTCTGTGACTATATTTACATCTGAGCACATGGCTCAGCCTGTGTTTGTGTCTGCCATGTGCTCCTCTGTTCCTTCCTCATTGTTTCCTGTTGCCACACCCCTTGTTTAGCCCTCATCTAGTCCTCCTTTGTGTATGTGTTTTCACCTGGTCCTCGTGTTCTTTCCTTCCTTTATATTGTGCTCTCTTCCCTCATGTCTTGGCCAGTTCGTTTTGTGTGTGTGTTCATTCATATGTTCCTGAGCTTCATGAATCTTCACCACCTTGTCCAGTTTATCCTTTCCAAGTATCCTTGCTTAAGTTATTATTTTATTTATCGTGTTTGTTTGTTTGTTTATTTGTTTGTTTTAGTTGCTACTCATAGATGTTGCTATTTTCTCTCTATTCATTTGTTTATTTCATCCTCAGCCATTTCAGTAATTGAAGTCTTTTACTTTTAAATGACTTTGCTTTTTTCCCCACTTGGGTATTTCCTTTTTGTATTAAGTCATTTTAGTTCATTGTTTGTTTCTCCCTGTCTGTCTTAGTGTTTTTGTGTCTTGTCGCTATATGTTCCCTGGTCCTGTCCTGCCCTGCCCCTTGTATCTTGTCGCTGTATGTTCCCTGGTCCTGTCTTGCCCTGCCCCTATTGAGTCCATGGCTGCTGGAATCCTCTGCAAGGCTGCCTCTGGTTAGAGACTACATCCTGTGCTCTGCAGTGCCTCATCCAAGGTCTCCTCCATCTCCTGCCTGGTCTTTCCAGCTCAAACTCCCAGCCTGTGGTCATCTGTGGCTGCCATCTGTGCATTCATGGACTCTCCAGCACTACCCATCTCCATCACCTGTTGAACAGTTCCTCACCTAACCCCTGTTTTAACCCTCATTTTCAAACCTTCTTAAGCTCATCCTACATTTGGGTCCTCCTTCCTGCACCCTGACATTTTGGTAATGACTAATCTAATGTATATGCACAAATATTTTATTGCAAACAAATTTAATTTCAATTAATTTAAAATAGATCTGTAATGAGTGTAACCAGGGGTGTAAATGCTGGACACTGTAGTTAATGAACATATGTATGGATTGGACAATGAAACTGAAACAATGGCCAATTTAGTGTGGGAGGTTTCATGGCTAATGTTGACCAGCCTGGTGGTCAATCTTCATTGATTGCACATTCCACCAGTAAGAGCAGAGTGTGAAGGTCTAATGTGAAGCAGAGTAATAGCACAGTTTTACTTAAAGTATATCAAAAGTGGAGAAATTGTTCAAAACAATTTACGCCTCACAGCAAGAAGGTCACTGGTTCGAGCCTCGGCTGGGTCAGTTGGTATTTCTGTGTGGAGTTTGCATGTTCTCCCTGTGTTCGAATGGGTTTCCTCCGGGTGCTCCGGTTTCCCCCACAAGTCCAAAGACATGCGCTATAGGTGAATTGGGTAAGCTAAATTGGACGTAGTGAATGTGTGTATGGGTGTTTCCCAGTGATGGGTGACAGCTGGAAGGGCATCTGCTGGATAAAACATATGCTGGAAAGTTGACGGTTCATTCCGCTGTGGCGACCCCTGATTAATAAAGGGACTAAGTCGAAAAAAAACGAATGAATAAATGAATGAGTTCAAAAGAGGAGAAATTATTGGTGCGCGTCTCAACGGTGCATCTGTGACCAAGACAACAAGTCTTTGTGATGTATCAAGGGCCACGGTATCCAGGGTAATGTCAGCATACCACCAAGAAGGATGACCCACATCCAACAGGAGTAACTGCTAAAGACGCACGAGGAAGCTGTCTGAAAGGGATATCCGTGTGCTAACCCAGATTGTATCCACACAAAAAAACACAGCATTCCAACTCACTGCAGAATTTAATGTGCACCTCATCTCTTATTTTTCCACCAAAACTGTTAGTCGGGAGATCCACAGGGTCAATATACATGGCCGGGCTGCTATATCCAAACCAAAGAAGCATACCACCCAGACTGGATAGCCACTCCTTTAGATGGCTGCTCCTATGCTTGCTCATTCTAAAGTATTTTTGAATAGTTCCTTAGATGAACACCAGTGAATTAAAGGTAAAATTATTTCTAATCAGAGCTCATGACCATTATTATAACCTTATATATAACCTACTACTGTTCTCTGTAATAATTTTGGTTTAGCCAAGCTCATTGATTCCCATGTACACTTAATTAGAACAACATTATTTTCAATCATGGGTCAGGTGCCCAATTTAGGTTAGTTGAACAATATCTTATTGTCCCAGATGGAAATAACTCCGTTTCCAGCTAAGTACACTTGAATCAATATCAAAAGTTATCCAGATATCTAAAGTTACCGTAAGTGTGCCCAATGCTCCATCTCAACTGGACTTTAGTCCTTTACTAACCTGACGCCGGAAGTGCAGAAACAAAGGATACAGCAAAATCTACTAAAATTAATAATTACAGAGTAAGCAGAATGCATTCAAACATAATTTAATAGTCGAGTAAATGTGTATTATCCCAATTATTCAGTCAATTCTTAAACAGTCAATATAAGACTCTCAATATAAATTCTCAGTTTCCACCCCATGCTTGTGTTGTCCATATGATAATGCAAAAATGCACACAGCAAGATTGGTGTCAGAGTGGTTTGATGAACATGAAAGTGAAGTTGAACAGCACAGTCACCAGATCTAAATATTATTGAGCCTGTTTGGGGTGTTTTCGAGGAGTGAGTCAGGAAACGTTTTCCTCCACCCACATCAGGTAGTGACCTGGCCACCATTCTGCAAGAAGAAAGGCTCATAATCCCTCTGGCCACTGTGCAGGACTTGTTTATGTCATTCCCAAGACGAATTGATGCTGTATATATGCATACAAATTAGGGGTGTAACATTTCACAAAATTCACGGTTCGGTTCGATACGACACAGTGGGATCACGGTTCAGTATGTTTTCTATACATTAAAAATAAAACAAAAAAATGCCAAAGAATTTCTTAGATTTAAAAAAAAACAAAAACGTTTTTATTTATTAAAACTAACATCATAAAAGTATGGTCTTGTTTTTTTTCTTTTACTTTGAACATGGAGCTATACTTAACCCATCTTCTGGGGCTTCTTCTTAGCAACAAATAAAACAAAACTGCTTAATGTGACAATGTCACCTGCCATGGAAAACACCTTTTCACTAGGGACAGATGTTCCAGGCACAGCCAGGTAACGCTGTGCCAACATGCCAACGTGAGGGTATAGGTGCTCGTGGGTTTTCCACCATTTAAGTGGATCTGCATCCAAGGGAATACAGTCCACTGCCCTGAAAAACGGCATCTCTTCTGCCATTTTAGCCACAGACTTGGTGCTTGATCATGGGTCATGAACAGTCCTCCAAACAGCTCAGTCATAGCCGATTTCTTTTCTTGTGGAGGTGATGTTGATGGTTCCAAGTCCACTGCCTGGGTCTCTATGGTGTTGTCTGGCTTTGTGGTGCCTGTGACTTGACCCTGGATAAATATAATCAGCAATAATCCTACACTAGAAAAATAAAGACCAGGTGTTGGAAATCAAGTGTAACTATATTTCTAGTAAAACTGGGACTGATTGAAGAGTTGAATTATACATAGGAATGTTTTAGACAGGGACATGGAATACAACAGAACAGATTATAATGAACACAACCTCAAGATGTACTCACAGTGTCATAAATATTGTGATGACGCATAATAAAAACAATCGTACATAAACAAAAATAATAAAACAAAAATAAAATAATATGATACATAATAAAAACCTAATTCAAGTATGCAAATAATTAAAAATACAGTAAAAGCAGCAAAATATAAATAGTACCTCTTGTTCAATGCTCACAATCTCTGTGGTGAAAAGATCATAGACTCTATGGCGAGTGGTAGAATCCAAGTGTAGCAGTGACTTGAATCGTGGAGGCGGTGCTCTTGTGTAGATAATCTTGAAGACCAGGTTCTGTGTATCTCTGCTGCAGGTCATTTCTGATAGCTGTTTTGACATCCCTCACTGCTGGGCTGTCATCATCGGATAGATCCATGGAAAATGTATTGCATTATATGCACTATCATTTATTTTTGAAATGCTAACTATATTAATGACCATGTATCACTTTACTATAAGGTTACGCTTGTTAAAATGAGTTAACTAAATAAGCCTGCATGACACAATGAACACATTTTTGATGGTTAGTGTTTAGCACTGTCGCCTTACAACAAGGTCGCTGGTTCGAGTCCTGACGGTTCAATCCACTGTGGTGACTCACGAACTAAGCTGAAGGAAAATGAATGAATACTTTGTATCAAAAGTAAATGATAAAAAAAGTTGTGTCAATAAATATTGTTTCAGATTAGCTGTTTTTTTATTATGAAAGATCAATAAATACTACAGCAAATCTATTGCTGTTGATTAGTTATTATTAGCTAATAAATGAACTTCATAATTTAATAATGGGGCCTTTATTGTAAAGCGTTAGCTATCTGACCTTGTGGCTTTACTCACCAGTGTAAATCAAACTGAGACGTACATAAATATATACATTTTTATTGCATTTTTTCTATTTATTAGTATACAAAACGATTTTTTTTTTAAAAATGTAACATAAAATTGAAATATACTGTTTAAATGAATAGAAAAAAATAATGTCGTACATTATGAACACTGAAACATGAACATGAAAATTACATTTAAAAAAATAAATACAGTAATTCACAGATACATGCAAAATAACTGTCTTATTAAGGTAACCAACATTCAAAACATTTTCTTATCTCTATACAGTGCACTTTGGGCAAAAAGCAAAATAAAAAAATGTCTGCTGAACAGTGTCCTGTTTCGGAGTCTGAAATGATGCAATTTCTATGTCTGATGTGAAAGCCACGTTAGCTGGTTAACCAGAGACCTACAAGCTACACGAAGTGAACACAACCCACACAACTACATTGCATGCTATAGACAACTAGAAGGCAACCATTTTAATCACACTTACAGGTTGAGATTTGGAGGAAGAAACGGAGTACTGCTTCCAAATAAACTGAAGTTCAAAATGACTGTGTACTGAAAAAATCCCCGTCAATCGTGTACCCCATGTACATCTTGTCTTTATTTCTAAACCGTTCTTTATTAACAAATGGACGGTGAATCCTCCGTTAGGTTGCTGCAGCAGTCATCAGTAAAATGACAATAACAGCACAACATTGGGGTTATATTGTGTTATTGTTGCGACAAAAAGAAGAAGCTTTGTTTACATCCACCTATTTTTAATGCACATTCTGGAATATCTGTGCACAACAGTGATGGAAACACATTTACCAAAGAAATTCTAGCATGTGTCATGTGATTTTGTTTTAACAGATCATGTGATATCAAAAATGGCCATGGTGGGATGACGTTTAAAATGTTGTTTTGGTCATTCTAAAATACATTGAAAAGTCCATCATCAAATTGGTTCGGTTATTACTGGTCTTGAAAGCCTGTGCCTCCAAAAACTACCGCATGTTTATTGCCTTTCATTTTCGGTTCGGTCTTCAAAAGATAATACATTATATTAAAAAGCTTCTCCCACTGCAGCAAATTCTATTATTATTTCTGATATTTGGCGCCAGTTTATCAAGTAGTTAAGATTTTGTTCTCTTTGACTCATTGGATGGAAACAGTGCCTCATTTGCGAATGTTTTATGCAATATTCCAGTTTTGCGCATAAGTCTAATTCACATCTTTAGGTGAAAACATAGCTATTGATTCCTCACAGCTTTAAGCAGTAAAACAACTGTGCAAAAATAAATTGGAAAAAAACACCTTTTCCCCCTTCTGATTATTCTTTCATTTAGACTGCGACAGAGGATCTCTCATCCATGCTAGTAGTCTGTGAATAAACAGATCCTGTAGCCTGTATAATATACATCTTCATGAACTGCAGTCTGCTGACCGGTGTCCTGTTCAGAAGTCTGAAAAGATGCTTCCTAAATTTCTCTCCCACAAACACATAGAGAAATGGATTCACGCAGCTGTGTGAGTACGCCAAAGCTTCTGTGATCTGCAGACTTAAAGTGATTGCCTTGCTACTTTCACA
>CAIGQW010055764.1:4770564-4791685 GCA_903798125.1 Danio choprae | reverse complement strand
ACCCCAACTCTTATCATTTTAAAGCCCTCAAAAACCAAGAAATGGACATTGAAAAAAGCCCCCTGATTCAGATGGTCCTGAAGCTACAAACACAAACCAACACAATGAATATGACTAACAGCAGGCAGCATCAGGACACTGACATGCTCATCCACAAAGTTAAGCCCAATCAAATGATGAATGCACGAAAAGAAGAGTATCTGACTTACTGGAATGAAGCAGCCGGAAAACAAAGTAATGTTATGTTATTTAGACCTAAATAGAGATTATACCACAGCAACATATCTGAGTGCAGTAAAGGACAGTAAATTAAGAACAACAATGACCAAATACAGACTGAGCTCTCACAGTCTGACTGTAGAGACGGGCCGATACAGACAGAACTGGCAACCCAGAGAGAGGCAGGCAGGCAGAGGTGGAGACGGAGGAACACTTCCTCACCCGCTGCACAAAATATCAGCACATCAGAGAAACATTCTACCCCAAACTCCAGAGCATTTACACTCACTTCACTGAGTCAGACAATACAACACAACTGCAGTATTTACTAGGGGAAAAAACTGACTGTATCCTTCTAGCGGCACAATACATTAATGCCTGTCACAGAGAGAGAGACCAATAAAAACATCAGTGGGCTTGCAAACACACACACACACACACACACAGAGAGAGAGAGAGAGAGAGAGAGAGAGAGAGAGAGAGAGAGAGAGAGAGAGACTCGTCATTACATATATTATAACACAAGAAACCACTAGTTGTATGTATATATATATATATAAGAAACACAAGAAACCACTAGTTAACTAAGTTAACTAAGAGCACACTAAGAACACTGTCAGCACCAGTAGCCTTGTTATAGTGGACCTGAACAATCCTCTATGTAATGAAAATGTGTAGTGGGTGTGTACAGTGTGTGGTCAAAAATGACAATATTTTGAATATTGTAAAAAAGAAAACAATATTTTGAATCTTAAGCTTTTTAAATTAGTAGAAGATATCAGTCCATCCCCTTCTTCATAGCATCACACACAAGCACTGGTCTGGAAGCACAGTCCTACAAATAATGAAATGATCATCAATTTAATGGGAGTACAGGACCTGAACAAACATTTGATATAAATTGTACTAGTGTACTGTTTCTAGTGTGTAATGTGTGATTCATCGTGTGTTGTCTATCACTTTTTGCACATTTCCTTTTGACTGCTCAGATTGCTGCAATGTTGTCATCATTTTTATTGATACTATTTCCTTTATTTATTTTCATTCTTTTCTTTTTCGGACTGACCCAGAATGTGGTCTTAACCATGGTATTTGCATGCAGATCAAAATCACATAGCTACACCTCAGGAAGTGGTTGCGCATGATCTCAAAGTCCAATCAAAAACATCAATGAATGAATAACATCATGAGTTTCATCAGCTACATAATCAAAACTTTACATATGCCAAAACAAAGCCATTGATCGATTTTGATAAATAATGAAATTTGCAGTCAGAAATTGAATTCTTTTTATTTATTTTTTATTTAAATAGCTCGCATTTAAGCACTCGTTAATGTCACAATACTGAAATTAACATTCTTCGGGCAGGTTTTATAAAAAATGACATTTAAATTAGGTGTGTTCCGTGACACTTGATGTAACACTTCATGTCATGTCAGCAGTCTTTATGTCCTGTGTGTGCATCAGAGCCAAGGTACACAGGAAATCCACCTTACTCTGCGAAGCATATTTCTTTAGAGACTTGTGGCTTTCTGTTGTAGCTTAATGGTAAAGACAAGGGTTGGGGTAAAATTTCCCTGTAGCAATGCAGTTATGTTTTCAATAAGATATTTAGGTTTCACAGAATAAAATAGAAACTATCTAACTAACTAATGTACTAAATAAACAAATGCTTTATAATCTAAATTATTGAACGACATAATGGACATCCTAACACAATATTCATTTTTAAGCAACTGAGTTGATTTTTCATCTTAGGAAATACATTTTTCAGGTAACAATCATCATTTTTCAAGTTGAGCATTCATTTTAATTCAATAACATTGTGTATACATGGTGTAATATATATGGTATGACATATATGGTGCTCATGTTTTGCCCCAAATTAAAATAAAAAGAAATAATGTTTATTTCTGCAATGAATACAGGATTAGAATTACATTATTCAGTATACTGTCAGCCAGTATGTCAATCATTCAAAGATATTTGGTAACTGCAGATGCACCTGACTGCAGTCATGTGCAAAATGCCTTAGGGAGAGCTCTTGTGGCAAGAAGTAGAATTACAATATATATTTTGAAACAGATGTTTATTTATTTACATATTGGTGAACATGTTAATACATTTATAAACGTGTCTAGACATATTAATGTAAAAAACAAAACAAAAAAAAGTAGTAATATACAATATTCACATACATCAATCCAGTGCATGTTTCACTCAATAATTAACACTGCTCTCATACATCCTCTTTTACCCATGCAAGGGGACCAATGTTGTTATTGACTTCTGTATATGGGTGTTTTAAGGAGGAAAGAACTGAGATATATTAAGGAACAGAAGTTTGTGGGTAGCACATCATTGAATCAACAGTGCATGTGCTGCACGAATGAAAATGTTTCGAAGAACGTACAAATTCAGAGAAATAAGCTATATTTAAACATGTGACATGGACCATGTGCCATGCTAATGCCATCACACATCCTCAGTTTCCCATTTAGTTTAATAGAAACAGAGAAACACCAAAGATACTTTAACATGTTGGGTATGTTTTGAGATTCCATAGAGCAGCATTATAACAGAATCCTAAATGCATTTTAGTATGGTAAAACATCTCTGCTTTTATCTCCATGTGATCACGAAGAATCAGAAGTTTTGAATAGCTCATCCATGAACATGATTTCTACAGTCCTGTAGGACGTAACGAAGAAGACAACTCCCATGATTCCACACTCAGTCACGGCATCATCAAACTATGTCTTTGTTTGTTGTGTCTAGTGGTGAAAACAACATACTGTGCCTTTAAATGATAGTTGCACTTGGATGTTGTTGCTCTTTTGTTGCTTTAATTGTTTCAGTTTTCTCATTTGGATACAAGCGTCTATTATAGGTTTAAATGTAATCACAGTATATACAAAACACAAAATAACAATACAAAAAAGTTAAACTTGCGTACTTTTCATGGGAGATGTAGAGAAAATAGCTGTGTTGGACGTGTCGTTCTCTGAAACTCTGGATTGCGATGGTGTTGATTGGTAGGTCTTCAGGCACTGGAGATATTTTGAAAACACACTTGCTAAGTATTTCCTAAACTTTTCTCCAACGAAAGCATAAATAAATGGATTTACACAGCAGTGTGTGAGCGCAATTGTCTCCGTCACATCCATGGCCATAGTGATATACTTATAAGGCTCACAGCTCAATAGCATTTCAAATTCATACAAGGTTTTCAGGAACACCACCACATTGTAGGGCACCCAAAAGACCACAAACATGATAACAATGCCCAAGATGAGCTTTATGGCCCGATTCTTCTTAGAGTTTTTTGTCTTCTTCACAACCATCAGTACCCTCAGGTAGCAGTAAGCTATAATGGGCAAAGAGATGAACAGTCCAACAGCATTTTCACCAAAGTTATGGAAAAGCTTCCACTTTTTGGCTGACTCAGCTGGATAGACTCTCTGACAACTGGTGGATTCGTTTTCCGTGACCATTGCTGCATATATGACCTCAGGAAGGGCTGCACCAATGGAAACCATCCAAATAATGACACTTGCCACAATGCCGTAGCGCAGCATCTTCGCTCCCAGCACTGCAACGGCATGTACGATGACAAGATAGCGATCCACGCTCATGAGAGTCACAAACAAAATCCCGCTGTAAAATCCCACTTGGTACGCACCCGCCATAGCTTTACACATTGCGTTGGCTTTCAGGTAGTGGCCTTGAGCATAGAGAGCCCAGAAGGGCAGTGAGAGAACCATTAGTAGATCGGACAGGGCCAGATTCAGCAGGCAGAGGTTTGTCATATTTTTCACATGCATGCTTTTCAGGAGGACCCATAAGACGAGGATGTTGCCAACAAGGCCGAACACAAAAACCATATAGAAAATGACAGCCTTGACATGTGGATTCAGGGATGCATCTTCTGTATTGCACATGGTTACTTCATAATAGTAATCAGTTGAGGGTTCCATACTGTAAGAAACAGTAAATGTATTTTAGTAACATATTTTTATCAATTGATTTAAAAAAATAAATAAATAAACTGCATGACATCCTGACTAATTGACGACACAGATAATATTGCTGACTCTGATAGATAGATTGCATTGTACTGTTAAAAAAAGCAAGGTTTATTTTTTTTTATTATGTAGAAAATATTTGAAATTGTTCGATTTTAATGTAATATAATATGTATTTACTTGTTGTACTGTACTTGTTGAAACCGCAGAGAATCAAGGTGACAATCTCATATTGTGAAAGTTATTGTTGAAAGGTTCTAACGGATTTATAGTATTAGCAAACCTTCATCATGTGGGCTCTTCACTCTAACAACAACAAAAAACTGGTTGTGTTAACAAAACTTGCATTAAATATGAACATACCTAAACCTAACCAATGGAGTAAGTTTTGTTTTTTGTTTTTTTCCGGCACAACCCAGCATTTTTAGAGGGTTCTGTGTTCCCGGAAACTGCTTGTATGATTTATCTTTATGTATCTATGTTACCTACATTAGGTATTATAATTTGTTTAGTACGCTCTAAAAAATTTTTTTTTACTCAAATATAGGTGAATCTAACCACTGGGTTATTTTTTATCCGTATTTTACCCAAATTATACATGATTTTAATTTACTTTAAAACAAGCCAGCATTTTTAGAGTGTTCTGTGTTTGTGGAAACTAAAAGTAAGAAACAAAGATGACAACTTACCTGTATGTATGTTACATAATCATATATTATAATTTGTTTAGTATGCTTTAAAAACTATGTTTGTTTGTTTTTCCACCCAAATATGGATTCATCTAACCACTGGTTTAATGTGAAATTTGTAAAAAAAACTAATTTTAAATTCAGATTTAACCAAAAAATGTAGTTTTTCCATATTTAACTGATATTTGAGATGAAACCACTGGCATTAAATTCTAAGATTTCAACATAAAACATGAGTAAAAACAGTTCGAAAGCACTACTAAATCAAAGCTCAAAGCAGCCACATTCAGACCTCGTACTTTTATATATCAGTACTTACAGGAGGTCGCAGTAATGCTGAATAACCACAAGGTTCAGAAACATCCCACCGCAATCCCACTATCATACCATCGGTGTCTGTGATCTCATATACTGTTACAATTACAGTACATGTACAGTACAATTAAAAAAGGAAGTTCAAGGGATTAACTAATCTCATATTAAATCTACATGCGATATAACAATTAAATGTAATATATTGAGCAGTTCAAAGAACGTCTCCTGCTTTATTGATGGATCAAAACAATTAGAATTTTAAAAAAAGAATCTGTTTACCTGGTCGTATGCGCTTCAGTCATGATAACAAACTGTTGTAGCTCTTGTTGTTGAGATGCTGAGACTTCGCTCATGTGTTCATAGAGTACATTTCACCCCCTTTCTGTACATTTGCCTTCAGCAAATTTCCTGTAAAATGAAGCATGTTCATGTGTGAGTGTACTTTTCTGCACAACAGTATCTTGCAGGGCGAGGCAAAGATCTGAATGCATTTCCTGTCATTGCACTGAGGTTAGCTAGTTTGGATGCACAAAAGAAATTCCAGTGGAATAGATAAATCAATAAATCTTAGTCATTTGAGTCTATGACGGCTACTGAATGAACGCTAATATCTCCCCCCACCCACTGTTTATAGACAATGTTTTAAAAACAGTGCCATCCCACACCAATGAATGTCTGGCGTGCTGAAAAGAGCAATATCGGTGCTCTTTTCACCTTTAGAGATTAAAAAATAAAGTGAAACTGATTTTTTTTTTTTTGAAAATCTGATTGTTTTTTTAGAAAATCAAGTATGGCTGTCTTTCAAGAATTTGTCCTTTTTTCAGTGCTTGCCATGATTTTTTTATGCAACTCATCGTTTGAATGTAAACCTTTAGGCTTTTTGTGCTCAAAACAGTGTACTTTGAAAAATATTTACATACAGTTTGTCAGAATCACTGATACCACGTTAAAAATTATCATTCATTCATTCATTTTCATTTCGGCTTAGTCCCTTTATTAATCTGGGGTCGCCACAGCGGAATGAACCGCCAACTTATCCAGCATATGTTTTACGCAGCGGATGCCCTTCCAGCTGCAACCCATTCACTGGGAAACATCCATACACACTCATTCACACACATACACTACGGACAATTTAGCCTACCCATTTCACCTATACTGCTTTGGACTTGTGGGGGAAGCTGGAGCACCCGGAGGAAACCCACGCCAACACGGGGAGAACATGCAAACTCCACACAGAAATGTCAACTGACCCAGCCGAGGCTCGAACCAGCGACCTTCTTGCTGTGAGGCGATCGTGCTACCCACTGCGCCACCGTGAGGCCCCTGATTAAAAATGTATCATTTAAAAATCTGTTAATTTTCAAACAGGCTGCTTAAAAGTTGTTACTTTCAATTTGATGTGTGTGTCCAGATTTTGCAGTTTACATAATGTTCAGCCACTCAAGATTGTTAACTTCTTTCTTAATATGACATTCTTAACATTCCTTTAGTGTCTTTAGTTCCTTTAGTTCCATGTTATTTCATGCACTGCACTCATAGATCAAGTATTGATCTCAGATACATTACATTCAGCCCTGGAATCCAGATCCTGTGAGAAAACTGCATTGCCTCACCATTTAGTCTGAAGACAGAAGGTCTAGGAACAAAACCGTTACTACGTAACCCTTGTTTCCTGAGGGGGGGAATGGAAATGCTATGTTGAAACTTCCACTATGGGGATTTCATCAGAAGCCAATCATCTGAAAGAGTAATAAAACGGGCCAATGAAATGCCAATGAGTTGGCGGCGTCAGCGTGCACAGCTGGCAGCAATTACAATCATCTGTTGTATAAAGATGCCCACTGTGCATCGTAAAGACACCTTTTCTAGCTGAAGAGCCAAACTACAGCTGTCAGCTAACGCACAACCGATGCGGCGAAGGAACATAGCGTTTCTGTTCCCCCCCTCGGGGAACGAGGGTTACGTAGTAACTGTTTCATTCCCCAGCGTGAGGGGAACTTCAATGCTTTATGGCAAACTTCCACTATGGGGAAATGTATGGAAAACGCCACAGCGATTGAACCTTACCCTGCACTGGTCATCATCACCAGAGACGCAGCCCTCCAATGTGCCCCCTGGCCCTAACTTACCTTGGGAAAGCGTGCAGTCACGAAAGGGAGGACGCTGCGGAGGCCACCTGCTGCCCAATGAGGAGACCTGATATGAAGGATAGTTAGTGGGGAGGAAAGACATGGGCCCGCTTAAGAGGAGGAACTTTGCCGTGGCTGAGTGAAGCATATGGGATTGCCAGTGGGGATTGCGCATAGCAGGCACCTATACCCAGAACGCAGGCTGACCAAGTGGGCATGCCAACAATGTAATGGGGCAGGCACCTGACTTCTCCGGTGAGTCAGATGCTGGGGGCCTCAGAGGAACTCTGTAGGGTTAGCCAGATGGGGAACTCAGCTGAACAGAGTGAAAAAAGCACACATATCTCTGTGTTAGAGAGAAAGGCGCAGCAAGCGTGTTTCAACACTGTACCGAATTTTCTCATTCACTGGCTTTATCCAGCACACATGAGGCAAATCAGCTCCACTAAAAGATTATAGACTCTTACGAATGTATTAGGTGCCTGCAGCTCTACAGATGTCTGTTAGAGAGGTGCCGCGTGCTTACTCCTAAATGCCGAAAATGCTTCCAGATACCCAACCCTCTTGACTGATGCCAATGCGACCAGCAGAGCTGTCTACCTGGACAGAAATCTTAAAGATACTGAGTCGAGTGAATCAAGCAAACCTTTGCTAAGAGAAATCTCCAAGTGGGTATGAGAGGGGGACTCGCAGCGTGATGTACACTGCCAACAGCTCCAGCTGATTAATATGTCAGTGCAACCGAGTTCCTTTTACGGAGCCGCAGCTGCATGCTCGCAACACACGGCCCCCCAGAGCATACTGGAAGCATCCATCGAAACAATGACATGCCTGGACACTTGTTCTAAAGGCACACAGGCCTGTAGAAATGCAGGGTCTGTCCAGAGGCTGAGGGCACGGCAGCACAGTGGAGAGACAGTCATCCGGTGCGTTCCCGCATGCCATGCGCGTCTGGGGACCCGATCATGAAGCCAATGCTGAAGCGGTCTTATATGGAGAATCCCGAGCAGCATGTCAGTGGCTGCGGATGCCATATGACCAGGAGCCTATGAATAATATCAGTGGGTCCACAGTTTTCCTGTCGACTCTCTCAGACAGGTCAGCATCAGCTCGGCACACTCTCGGGGGAGGTGCGCTGTCATGATGATCGAGTCCAGCTCCAACCCGAGAAAAGAGATGCTCTGCACGGGGGCGAGCCTGCTCTTTTCTCGGTTGACCCGACACCCTGTGCATAACCAATTGATCCTTCGTGAGCTAAAAAAGCTAGTCATCGAGATAATTGAGTATACAGATGCCCGCGAGCCGAAGGGGCATTAGGGCATCCTCTGTGAGCTTGGTGAAAACCGGAGACAGGGAGAGTCCGGAAGGGAGGACTTTGTACTACCATGATCGACCCTCGCACGCAAACCGCAAAAACTGCTGGTGGCGTGGAAAAATGGAGGCATGAACATACGTGTCCTTTAGGTCTAACGCTGCAGACCAATCCTGAGGACAAACGCACCAGGGGATGTGCTTCTGGATGAGCATTCTAAGTGGCTGCTTGTAAGGCAGTGATCATCTGTTGGGTGCTCGATGCTGCTGCTTAACTGGGGAACAGACAGGATGGCAGAGCTGATTTTGGAGCCACAGACGAGCGCCCTCGGCGAGGAGCAGCCAAAGTAGATGGTTCGACGGGGAGAGCATTTTTTAAAGCCCGCTGATCGCACTTGACTGTTCTTTCACCGTAGTGAATTGCTGGGTGAACTCTCCCTCGGTGTCGCTGAACAGGCCATCCTGGGATATGGGTGTGTTTAAAAAAGCTAACTTTGTCAACATCACGCATATCTGCCAGGTTTTAGCCAGAGGTGGCGTTCCTGGACCACTAGTGTGGTCATCGTCCTTCCCAGGGCACTCACAGCCGACCTGGTGTTTTCAGAGCAAAGTCGGTTGCAGTGCGTAAGTTAAGCCTGGGTCAGAACCTTCCTCGTGCCGCTGGGCCAATGCCTGCACCAGACATATCAAGCTGCCTGGCCCACAGTAGTGTAGGCTCTGGCCCCGATGGACACAGATAACCTACACGCTTTGAACGGGAGCCGAGGCTAACTACGCCAGGAAGGGGCACCACACAGGCAGATTGACTGCGCTAGCATGCTTGACCTTGGGATTCACCACATACCCCCTGGCTGCTCTGTCATCGAGGAAGGTGAGGGCGGAGCGCACACAGACCGGGCATAAAAAGGTGCCCTCAGCGCTGTGTGAACTTACTGTGCACCTCCGGGAAGAAGGGGACAGGAGGCTTAGAGGGTTTCCCCTTCTTATCCTCCATGTCACACCCCTAATCGGCCCGACGGCGGACCTGCGGGACAAGCCATCTCCAGCCCGAGGGCGAGGGCGAAGCCCGAGGGTGGCGGATTGACCCACACTGTAACCGCTACTTGCAGGGTACAACAGGGGTGGTTTGCCCTTTTGCAAGAGCGAGCTGCCCATGAGCGTCGCATTAACATGCTGAACCCCCAGACATTCAACACAATGCTTGTGCCCACCATCCGTGGACAGGGAACCACCGCATCCAGAAACGCACAGTTGGAACGACGTCTTTAAAAAGACACGCTGCACAACCGTGTTGCTCTTTTAGGAAACTTACTATACTCACTGCTCTAGAACCGGGAGAAACAGCCTGTTCAAACACGGGCAGCTTTCTCGTTCTTTCTCTCTCTCACTGAAGGAGGTTTGGAAGAACCCGAAGACTCTCTCAGTAGCGTTTTTGGCTCTGAAAGTGAAAAGGTGTCTTTGCGATGCAGCTGTGCAACTCATTGGCATTTCATTGGCCCGTTTTATTACTCTTTCAGATGATTGGCTTCTGACGAAATCCCCATAGTGAAAGTTTTCCACATAACATTGAAGTTCCCCTCCCGCTGGGGAACCTATGCTGCTTTGAATGTCTAAGGACCGCACAAGATGCCGTATGACTAAGAGGTAAAGCAACAATCCTGTTTCTTTTTCTTTTTTTTTTACATGTTTATTGAGTTGCAAACATCCCCACAATATCAGAAGGTTATAACTCTTGACCTTTTACTACAACAAGCAGTTCTGAAGAACCAAACATAAGATAAAATCCTCTAAATGTTATGTCAGCATCTGTTTTATCATTGTTGCACACATACGCTATCAATAGGCCCTTCCCACTTAGATATTACACTTGTTCTTCCATAATAGATGTTGAGAGCCAATCAAGCAATCTTTTGTATAAAAGATGACCAAACAGGCGTCTAAATTTGGGCTGTCATTGAAAATCTAAAAGACGCCAAAAATAGACTAGTCATCAAACAGACAGACTTGTGTTGTCATTCATTCCTATTCATGACTGGTCAATTTTTGGACTGTAGTTAGATGTTTATTAGGTTTACACTGATAGCTTCAAAATAACCATACAATCATAAGACTAAGAATCCAGAATTTTTTTTAGCTCATTAGAACAACAACTTTGATAATATGTTAGAAATTGTGTTTGTACAGAACAGGGTTACTTCCTAATAGAGATTTTCTACTGCACAGTATGGCTCGGTTCATCTTGGCTTGCTTTTGCAATATTGCTGGGTTTACAGACATAGTATTCCACCACCTCTACTGCCATGACATTCTGAATCGCCCTATTCAGCTGTAGTGTTTGGCTTCATTTGTAAGACTGTTCATTTCCTCTTGTACCACGCTTTTTAAATGTATGTGTATTTTTGGCTTGAGTTGTACACACCAATTATGAAGATATATGGGACTGATAAGTGCCTCAAGTCTTTTTTTATTGCCTCACATCGGTAAATTATAAATACTTCGACAGTCATTTCACATGAAAGGAACATCTGCACCTCATCTACTTGCTAATGTATTTAAGTGTCTCATGCAGCAAATTCAGTGATGCAGGTGATGATTCTGTCCAGCCAATCAGTATCTGCAATGTTTACATGTCACATTTTGATAACGGCATGGCTTGATTAGATCATCAGCCAAGGTGGTACTAAAAAAGTACAAGGTGTTGTAGCACCCCCCCAAAAAAGGTTAGATGTACTGAACCAAACAGTAGCTACCATTCAGTGGAGCGCCTTAGGGCCGGGACACACCAGGCCGATGATCGGCCGTTGGGCTATAAAGGGTGTCAAAATGGTAGCTACCAAAATGATCCAGCTGTCTGTGTACTCGTCCACCTGTCAGTGGATCATCAGCTTCCTGACAGACAGGCAGCAGGCTCTTTTCCCTGTACACCAACAATTGTACTGCAGAAGATCCCTCTGTCAAGCTCCTAACGTTTGCAGTCATTGGAGTCATCCAGGATGGTGAGGAGTCTGCTTATACACAGGAAGTGAAGCAGCCAGCTATCTGGTGCAATCAAAACAACCTGGAGCTTAACAACCTGAAAACAATGGAGATGATTGCGGACTTCAGGAGAAACACCACTTCTTTCCCCCCACTCACCATCATGGACAGCACTGTGGAAGCAGTGAAGTCATTCAGGTTCCTGGAAACCATCATCTCTCATGACCTGAAGTGGGACACTCACATTGACTCTTTGGTTAAATAAACGGCCAAGCAAAGGTTGTACTTCCTTCAACAGCTGAGGAAATTTAACCTGCCACAGGAGCTTCTTACACGGCTGTCATTGAGTCAGTTCTGTGTTCCTCAATTACTGTTTGGTTTAGCAAATGTTTCCCCATTTTTATAGCCCAACTGGTGTTTAGTGATAGGGCAGAAACAAAGACCCGGGAATCCGTGACGCAAAGAAACTAATTACCTCTCCTGCCACATTCTGTTGTATGTGGTTTATCCTTCTTGGTGGTATGCTGACATTACCCTGGATACCATGGCTCTTGATACATCACAAAAACTTGCTGTCTTGGTCACAGATGCACACTAACAATTTGTCCTCTTTTGAACTCTGATATGTTACCATTACTGGTGGAATGTGCAGTCAATGAAGATTGGCCACCAAGTGGGTCAGATTTAACCATGAAACTTTCAACACTAAATTGGCAAGTGTTTCAAATAGTATTTCAATTTTATTGTCCAACCCCTGTATATAACTTCTTCCAGATCAACGGGGCAGATCATTCTGCTGTGGTGAACCCTAATAAAGAAGGAAAGTGAGAGTGGGACTGATGGGTTATCATCTATCCATGACAAAAATCCAGATAAGATTCAAAATTTCACCTTTTCAGCTGTATATCTCTTTATTTATAAATGGAATCTCACATTCTTGACATGTTTTTGGGCTTCTCTTAATGTATTACACTTAGAACAAGGATTGCTGTAAAAACCCATCAATGGTGGAAGAGCGTTGTCTCTCAATAGACAATCAATCAATTTCATCAATGGCAGGAACAGAGTTAATAAAGAGACAGTAAATTGAATATGTAAACAGAACAGTACTAAATATACACTAAATTTCATAGGTTTAATGAAGCTTTATACTTTACAAACTGTAAACCCAATGTTATATCTAACCCTACCTCTTACAGGAAATATTGTGAATTTTATCATTTGTGAATTCATTTACTCTTTTAAATAATAGTAATGATAATTGTACTAATAATAACAATTCTCAATGATTTATAAGACTTTTGAAAACAAATGGGCATATGGGCCATTGTCCTCATAAGTAATCTTATACTTGTAAGACCTATGTTATACCTATTGCATTATACAAATTTATAACATGTCACAAAAAACATGTCACAAAAAACATGTACACACACACATACACTAACTTACAATGCCAAAAGATTGATAAAATTTTCCTTTATATGCACACAAAATTTAACCACATCCTAATTTTAATTTGTAGAGTTTAGAGCTGGCCCACCAGATATAACAGCTTTAAATTATGTGTGAAGGCTTTCCACAAGGTTTAGGTCAATTTTGATAATTCTTCTAGAAACACATTTGTGAGGTCAGGCACTTATGTTGGACAAGAAGACCTGGCTTGCTGTCTTTTCTCTAACTCATTACAAAGATGTTCTGTCAGGTTGAGGCCAGGACTCTGTGGAGGCCAGTCAATTCTTTTTTTTTTTTTACTCCAAATGTCCTCATCCATCTCTTTATAGACTTTGTTCATTGGTGTGCAGTCATGTTGAAACAGGAAGAGGTCATCCTCAAACTGATCCTACAAAATTAGGAGCATAATATTGTCCAAAATGTCTTGATATGCTGAAGCATTAAGATTTCCTTTCACTGAAAATAAGGAACCAAGCCTCAGCCCATGAATAACAACCCCACACCCTAATCTCCCTCCACCACATTTGTCACAATATCAAGTATTGTTCTCCTAGCAACCCACAAACCCAGACTCGTCCATCGGATTGCAGAACAGATAAGCATGTGTGGGCTTAACAGAACTGTATCTGTGTAAAGTTGCTGACTTCTGCACACAGTCCACTTAAGCATGTGCTGACCCCTCTCAGAGATTTTACATGGCCTACCACCTAATGACTTGTGTTGCTGCTGTTCCCAATTGCTATCACATAGTTAAAATACCTCTAACAGACACATTTTTATGAATGGGCTTATTGAAATATATCACAAGGAATTCATTAAGCTCCTCAGAGTGACCCATTTATTTCACAAATGTTTTTAGAAGCAGTTTGCCTGCCCATGTGCTTATTTCTATGCACCTGTTGCCATGGAAGTGATTGAAACACAGAAATTGAATGAATTTTAGGGGTATCCTAAAACTTAAGACTTTATACATCGTTCTTGGTTCCAATTTCCAAATGCCAGGAGCTACCTGCTGAGCTACCTGGTTCCAGTTCCAGGTTGCTACACCTCTTTAAGCTTTTGAAAGAGAAACAGGGAAGTTCTGCAAGGAGTGAACTTGAGTTTTAAGCAATTCAGCAGTTTGGATCTTTGGAACAGCAACAAGAGCAAAAAAAATCTCAACATTAATATCAATATTTTAGAGTAAAAATCTTCACTACCGTTTTGATGATCCATTTGAGGCATATTATAGACACATATAATGGGAAGTATGCCAGTCGCGAAGGGGAAGGATGCTGCGGAGGCCACCTGCTATACCCAAAAGGCGAGACCTGGTGACAAAATAAGCATATGAGCTAGCTCTAACTAGGGGGAGCACTATATATGATAAGCTGGTTAGTGGGTAGGGCAGACACGGGTCCGTCTGGAACGAGGGAATGCTCCGTGGCAGAATGGCACATATGTGATCTGATATGTAACGGGGAACTCACTAAGAAGAGCAAAATGAGTGTATACATCCCTGTGTTAGGGAAAAAAAGACACAGCAAGCGTTTTTGGACACCGAGCTCAGTTTCCTCCCGATTGACTGGCATTACCCCATAATGGGGAGGAGAAGCACACCACACAGTAAATAGACTCCATTTCAGGGCATAGGCATGCCTCGTAAAGGGTAAATCACCTAAGTCTTCCGCACTTCATCTAGGGACCACACATGGAGGTTCCAGAGATCTGGGCACGGATGCCAGAGGGTACCCCGTCCCTGAGAAAGAAGGTCCTTCCTCAGGGGAATACGCCAGGGAGGGGCAGTCGCAGTAAGTGTGAGTTTGGGAATCCAGGTTTGATTGGGTCAAAAAAGCACAACTAACAAAACCTGCTCTTCGTTCTCCCTGACCTTGCACAGTGTCTGTGCGAGGAGGCTCACTAGGGGAAACCAATATTCTCCTAGTCTTTCCGGAAAACACTACTAGAATGGATATTCCCAGGGGGCAGCTGTGGGCCAGCACATCCATACCGATGGGCGTCTCGGCCAGGGAATAAAACAACAGACAATGGGCGTTTTTTGTGGGAAGCAAACAGGTCGACCTAGGCTTTCCCAAATTGCTCCCATATCAGCTGGACCGTGCCGGAGTGGAGTCTTGGCTGCATTGGCTGCATGGTTGAGCTCACCCAGGATGTGAATGGCGCACATCAATTTCAGCCAAGTTTGACTCCAAAGGAGCAGATGGCGAGCAAACTGAGAAATATTCGGTTGCCCTTGTGCAGCTTGGCCAGCGCATGTGCTTGCTAGCACTGGTAGGTGGCCATAGCATGTAGAGCAGAGGTGGCCTGGCCCGCAGCAGTGTAGGCTCTGGCTGTGAGAGACTCAGATAACCTACACTCCTTGGACGGGAGTTTCAGCAGAGTTTCGGCACCTTGTGGACAATGATTAATAGCAATTAATAGCACGGTCCACCTGTGGGATAGCTTCATACCTCCTGGCCGCTCCACCATCAAGGAGGTGAGGGCGGAAGTGCAGGAGGACTGGGCAGTGAAAGGTGCCTCCATTCCTGCGTGAGCTCAATGTGCACCTCCGGGGGGGGGGTTGCACTTTTTGTTGGCCTCCAAGTAGCACCCATCTAGTTGGTCCTGTGGAGGAACTGGGGGACAAGCCATCTCCAGTCCCACCACCGAAGCAGCTTGGGATATCGCGGCCAGCATGTCCGATTCCAGGTATGAGACCTTACTCACAACCCCGGAGTGCGGGAGTGATTCCGGACTGTCATCGGAGCATGACAGCCCACCCTCTGATGCCATGATGGACATCTGGTCCCTGGTGTCATCAAGCATGTGCGGAGGAGGATGAACCATCACACATGCTCAAAGCTTGGACGGAGCGCTCTATGGAGGAGTGAGGGGCTTGCAAGCCCGAACGCGACAGATAAGCCCCCACTGTAGCCCTCAACCATATAACTTTTATAAGAGCGAGCCGTGACCTCAGCTGCAACCTCAGACATGCCCTCACAGTGAGGTCATGAGCTGTCCGTGAGCATTGCATTCACATGCTGGATCCCTCGTCAGTACTTCCCGTCATCCGGGAAGAGGAAACCACCACACCCAGAAACACACGGTCGGAGCGACATTTTTAAAAACACACGCAATAAGTGAATTGGATTAACTAAATTGGCCATAATGTATGAGTGCGTGTGTGAATGTGAGACTGTGTATTGGTGTTTCCCAGTACTGGGTTGCAGCTTGGTCCGCTTTGGCGACCTCTGATAAAAAAGGGACTAAGCTGAAGGAAAATGAATGAATAATGTCTATGTGTAAATGTTCAATGAAGTGTATTTGTGTATTAAAAGTATGTGTTGTCCTCAAAGTCCTCAGGTGGTTGGCATCATCTCTTCACAGGTCTTGGATCTGATCAAGTGGTTTCTTCAAACACGTATCCAAGGTTATGATAGTTTTAGATTTTTATGATCTGAAAAGTTTTTTACAATTATGTTTTGGAACCCAACTTATGCATGATTCACTTATTTAAGTTCCATTAGATTTTCCATTATAAATGAACTTACATTTCACTAGATCCTCTCATTTAAGCCCTCAGTTTACCCATGCTGCAGTTGTTTTGTTTAGTTCAGTCTCCCATTATTGGGCACAAATGTGTTAAATTAATGAGTGTCTGCTTGGGTCGTATTTAATGTTGTCTCTATGCTGCTGTCATGCCCAGCTGTTGTTTTTGTCGCGGGAGCAACAGCGAGGATGACTGGAGGAGATCTGGCCAATGACATCAGGGATTAAAGACTCGGTGCTGTACGGTCAAACACCTGGCAGCACGAAGTAAATAGATTTACTTCTAAAAGGCTTACAGCATGTATTAAACACATTTACAAAGACGAAAACGAAAGACGTTTTTGCTACAGTTTTAGTTAGTTTTATAGTTCTAGTTTTTATAAAAACTCAATTTTAATTTTATTCCAGTTAACGAAAATTCATTCATTCATTTTCATTTCGGCTTAGTCCCTTTATTAATCTGGGGTCGCCACAGCGGAATGAACCGCCAACTTATCCAGCATATGTTTTACGCAACAGATGCCCTTCCAGCTGCAACCCATCTCTGGGAAACATCCATACACACCCATTCACACTCATACACTACGGACAATTTTTTAGCTTACCCAATTCACCTATACCGCATGTTTTTGGACTTGTGGGGGAAACCGGAGCACCCGGAGGAAACCCACGCCAACACGGGGAGAACATGCAAACTCCACACAGAAACGCCAACTGACCCAGCCGAGGCTCGAACCAGCAACCTTTTTGCTGTGAGGCGAACGTGCTATCCACTGCGCCACTGTGAGGCCCCAGTTAACGAAAATGTTTTTTCAATTCTAGTTTTCGTTTTTTTTCGTTCGTTTTCATTAACTATGATAACTTTGCATCTTATTAATGTATTATTTGCTTTTGTCCAACGATAAAAAAGTGAGCTTGATTTTGATCTTGAAGTTCAGAAGCCTGTTTTCTTTTTGTTTTGTTTTTTTGTTTTTTTACTTTTTGACAAGGTCTAGGGTAATACAGAGAGTATTTTTATATACATATTTTTTTCCATTTCTCAGTGAATACAGACAAAAGGTTTTTGTTGCAATCAAACAAAATTCATTCATTCATTTTCTTTTTGGCTTAGTCTCTTTATTAATCTGGGGTCGCCACAGCGGAATGAACCATTAACTTAAACAAACAAAATTATTACAATTTTATTAAACCATTATATATCCATTAAAATAAGCGTTTGGTTAATGAACATCATTAGGCATAGAAAAAGAATACATTTGAATTGAAATGATGTGTTGGGAAAAAAAACTGTATATTCGTTATGTTTCTCTGTGATTTTGTCTTTTTTTGAAATTGTATTTATTATGACTCTGTTTTTTATCGTTTAATGACATTTTTCCACTTTTAACCTACAGTATGAGTAACTTTTTTTTTAATTATGGCACAAGGCTGTCTTGCCCACCCAATCAAAAATACAGCAGTTTACAAATACGTTTTCATTTTATTTTGTACTATTTGTGGTTTGGTAAAAGCAGTAATGGGGGCTGTGCTGAAAAAGGGGCGTTGAAAGCTCTGACCAATCATAACGAAACACCAAACAGTTTGATTGGCTGTAAGTAATAGTGCGCTCTACTGTACACTCGTGAGACTAGGCTGCTTGGCTTCAGTCTGTTACAGCCATAGACTACATCGAGTCACACAATTCATAAATTCTTTGCTTCCAAGTGCGATGCATGAATATTTTGTGCCTTTAAAAAAGCCTGTTATAGGCTCCAATAACAGTGACGATAATGTGGCCCAGGAGCGTCGCTAGATCCCATTCTGAGGCATATGCCCCAGTAACAAATTGAGATACGATTTACACTATATGCCAGTGTATTCATTGGGTGGTAATTCCAGAAAAAAAGTTATTTTCTATTTTCAACTGAACCAACGCTGGTGAAATCAACGTAGTTTAAACAACAACAAAAAAACTGACACATGCACGCAGAAAACTAGGCTATATAACGCGCACCTCTCGCACCGCTCCTGCTTGACGCTGACGCGCTGCTCTCCAGGGTGTGATTTTCCATTGTTAACATGCATGCCGAAATACGCTCACGCGGCGCTCATACATTGTGAAACCGGTGCAACAGCCTTTCACGCAAGTGTCGGCACACAGTGAGTTTTGCAAGTCGACAAAACTAAAGTTAAAATAATATGACGATGATCTTATTTCGACTAAGCATGGCTATGAAGCAGAAACGAGGCATGATGAGTCAGGGAGGTAAGACTGAATAAAGTTCTCCGTGAGTCGGGTCTAAAAGACAACAGATAATTCTGTTGTATTATATACAATTCTATAGAAATTCCTGCAAAATATTTCATAAATGATCTTAGCATATCACTCCAGTTGTGTCTTTACATTGTGTTACATTTAGGATTGGTTTCCGTTATTAGAATATTAGTTGTGTAGTAATAATATCAATAATAATACTTTTATTTATTCAAAATAAATATAAAAATATATTTTTAAATATTTATTTATAATAAATATTATAAATAAGTGGGAGTGGGTTGCTTTTGAGGACGGGGCCATGGTCCTGGTCTTCAATGCAAAAGACAGTGATGATATCAGAATACAACTATGCATAATTCTGAATTTCTCTCGTCAAAATATTACCTGAATATTACAACTTCATTCTATCTTTAAAAATATATATAATATTGCTTGAATTTGTGGACTTATTAGTCTAGTAATGATCCATTCTGAATGTTGACTGGGTTTAAAAATAACTCTTCATTGAAACCATATTTGTGCTTACAGGGCTCTGCATATATGAGTACACCCCCCACAAATCTCTCATTTAAATTAATATTTTCTATAGGATGCTTTACAATATTATATTTGTGCGTTTAGTCAGTACTGATGCCAAATCTGGAGATAATGTAACAAAATAACTTACAATAATGGTTCAAAAATTAGTAGCCCAAATTATATGTTAAAAATATTAAATACATTTTTCAAAAATAGCAAAAATCAAGAGAAACAAAAAATATATACAATTTTGTAGAAATGTTGTAGTTTTGCAATATTTTGCATGAATTTAAATGTATTATCTTTCCATTTCTAAAGATGTTCTGTGACTAAAATATTATTTTAATAAATATATCTGTTTAATAAATCTGTTTTGTTCAAATGCACCGATATATATTACCCATATTCACTGAGAAATGGCTAATAATATTAATTTTCAAAATGGGGTGTACTCATATATGCTGAGCACTGTATATTGACTTAATATAATATACAACTCCAAACAAGAACATTTTTACATCAATATTTTTGCTATTCCATCTCCTAACCCCACCCCCAAAAACTGTCCACCTGGGATTTCTGTCAGCCCACCCTTCTGTGGTTGGCAAGAACCGGGCCTGCACAAGAGTATAATTCATCGTGTAGTTACTGACTGAAAATGAACATGGTGATATCTTCATTAAACATTAAAATGCCAACTAATGCTTTATTTTCATCACAAGTAAAAATAAAGCAAAAAAAAAAAAGAAACCAGCTCTCAACAGTCAGAAACATGAAACATCATTAGACATTTTTTTTTAGGAATGAAGGGGTACTCAAAATCTCAGTAAAGTTTAGATGGCATCTTCTTTTAAGTCTGCCTTCCCATTTAGGTCTGTCATTTTGCTTACAGCACCAAGCAAGGACCTGCTGCTGTTCTATAATCGCCACCTACTGCCTGAAAGCAAACATTTTCATTCGATCATATTCTTTCATGCTAGCATGTTTCATGTTATGTATGTATCATGTAGTCATTTAGTAATTTTACAAACCAAGAGTCAAACCGAGAGTCAGATTATATTTGTATAGCTTTTCATTTATTATAATATATTTTTATATAACTTAATGCTAATGTAGATTATTTGTTTTGATCATGAATAAACTGCAGGTTGCCTCTAATTTTAAATACCCTGATAGTTTAGCTTGTGATAAAACTAAATAAACGTCCTGTTAATCAAATTTTCATTCCATCTTGTCACTTAAAATATAACATTAAAAATTTTTTAAATAGCTCTCAATCTTGATAATAATTATTGTTATTATTATTATTGTTATTACATTATTATTATTATTATTATTATTATTATTATTATTATTATTATTATTCATTCATTCATTCATTTTCTTTTCGGCTTAGTCCCTTTATTAATCTGGGGTCGCTACAGCGGAATGAACTGCCAATTTATCCAGCATATGTTTTACGCAACGGATGCCCTTCCAGCTGCAACCCATCACTGGGAAAATTATTATTGTTGTTGTTGTTGTTGTTGTTATTATTATTTATTCTATTATTTAATTTTGGTTCGTTTTTCAGTGACTAGTTAGTTTCATTTAGTTTTAGTTTTTCGTTTATTGTGATTTTCTTTATTGTGATTTTTTATTTTTTTTTATATTATGTCAGTTAACGAAAACAAAATTGACCAATGGTTTTAGTC
>CAIGQW010055764.1:4741034-4755564 GCA_903798125.1 Danio choprae | reverse complement strand
TATCTATCTATCTATCTATCTATCTATCTATCTATCTATCTATCTATCTATCTGTGATTTTTAATTAAAAAATAATTTCCATATCTTTACTATCTGTATGCTTTATGTTCAAATCACACACCAAATCTCTCAATTCTCAAATCACACACCAAATCAAACACCAGCAGTTTATTGAATGCAGAAGTACATGGAGATCGGAGTTTTAATTCACAAAATAAAATAAGAACAATGTACAATTACACGACTTGCATAAATTAGCATACAGAATTCTGATTTTGGAAATTCTTGAAAGTTTGGTTTCACTTGGGATTACAGATTTAATCTGCTAGCCTATAACACCAATAAACAGAAAGGTTGATATGGCATTGAGCTTGCTTGGATAAAAGCTCTGTTCTAGCAGTTACATGAGAGAAGAGTACACAGGAAATGAAAACAAACAACTCCTTGTTCATCTACCAGTGATGCTTTTGTATGTCAGCCACACCTTTTGTCACCTGTGCTCTTTGCAATAGCTTGTAATTCCATTTTACTGGACAACGTGTTAGCAGAGCTAATTATTTTAATTAATTTTTATTAAGTACCTTAAAACTGAAATTGACTCAGAATATAGTAATATTAAAGCACAGATGTGACATTAATTCCTTCACATTGCAGATGTGACATTAATTCCTTCACATTGGATTTGCTTTCTCACAGAAACTTTTGGTGATGGTAACATATCTCAGTAGCCATTTAAAAAGTTAGCCAGTGTCCCCTCTTTGAAAGCACAACAGTCTGCTTTGTGGATCTTAGTTACCCACACCCCCCTTTCCATTTATGTAATCAGACCCCATTGCATAGCTAAAGCAGCGGACGATTGTGGGTATTTTAAATCTTGAACAGTATAGTTGAGCTACATTCCCACTGCTGTCATTCATTAAAGGAGTACTCATACATATCAGAATGCTTTTAAATGTTAAACAGAGGGTTTGCACTTAGGTTTGGTCAGTGGACTCTGTTGTAAACAACAGCAAGGATTGCATGGTTAATGTATTACTGAAGACAGTTTGTGCTGTAATAACTATGGGAATAAATGTGTGAAAATCTGCTAAATCATATAGATAAGGATTTAATAAGCAAGAATGGGGCAATTTTGAATTTAATAGTTGATAAAATATAAGTATTAGCTGTATTAAATAAGATTTTAGCCTAATATTTAACCTACTGATCAGAAATAGTAAGAACAAACATGAATGTTGTCAAAATTCTTGCCCTGGAAATCATCCTTGTTCAGTTTGGCCAACCACAAACAGACATTTTTTTCTTTTTGCTTGATTTGTTATAACTTCTGTTAGTCTAGAGTGCATTTTGCCAAAAATCAGGCAGGCAGGCAGGCAGTGACAGCGACTGACAGACTCCAAATGATGCTCACGCACTGGTTATGTATTTGATTACATTTAATATTAGCCTCTTTTAAAATAAGAATGCTTTACTTCATAAGATTACAAGAATAATGAAAAAAGATTTGTTTCAGGTAGCAAAAATTACATGATTGAGATTCCGGATCTGCCCCCTAGTGAGCCAGGAAAAACCCATGAGTAATGTTAAAAACAAATCCTGGCTGATCAGTTAGTACAGCATAAACATGACCATATTATTGATACATTTTCAGCATCAATAATAATCACCATAATATGTGAATTTCAGTCAGTTTAAATTCCATTGTTTACATTCTGCTCCTCAATATGACCGACTGATGATGCCGCAGGGCCAGACAGAATCTGTGGACATTTTGGGCTATTTTTGCACAAAAGTTTGTAAAAAATCTGCAGATTTATGCAGAATGATTTTTAGAGCATGAAATAAAATAATAATAACTTTTTAACTTTTATTTAAGGTTTACAATGCATCCTCTTGTTTGGTAAACAAAGAAAGTTTTTCCTATAATACATCTAAAAGACAGAAAATATAATTTTACAAACTGGACTGTAAATAAATCATATAAACATTTGCATATTATTCAATAATATTACTGGAATTAATATAAAATAATAATAAATATATATTTACACACATTTAAGTAAATGGGCTAAAAATCTGCGAATTTATGTGTGCGCAGATTCCATGTGGGCCTAATGATGCATCATGAAAAAAGCATTATAATATTCAAGATGAAGTAACTTTTGTAGTCATTTTGAATTGAAAATAGACACATAAACAAAAACATTACAGGTTACGTAACAAGTGCCAATTTTGCTGCAAGATTTACATGGTTCATTTAGTAAAAAAATTGTTGCATTGCATCATATACCATATAAAGTATTCAAAGGGTAAATAGGACTGGAGTTCTCAACACTGGCCCTTGAGGTCCACTGTGCTGCAGAGTTTGATGCTGCCTTCATGTGCTATCGGAAATTTCCTACTTCACACTTTTTGAAGTCCTGATTACAGGCTTGTCGCATCAAGTGCTCTGTTGTTGGAAGGAATTAAACGTAACATATAATTAGTTGTCAACCTTAAAAACCTTCACCATGCTAGCCAGTCCGCTAAGTGACAATGCTGGAATTTAGGTCAATTAGGGCCTGTTTACACCTGGAGACTTCATGCAGTTTCTCTGATCGTATAACTATCTGATTTGTGAAAATGGTTTCATTTACATTTGGCAAGTAACAGGAGGCTCTTCACTTCTGTTCCAGTAAAACATCATTACAAGTGCACAAGTATGATTCGTGATTTCTGTCATTATAGGCTAAATTGAACATCTATTTTTGTCATAGAGATACTTGGTAGACATCATTCAGAACTGTAAAGAGCTTACATCAATTAGTGTACAACCTACTTTCACAAAAATAAACCACAAACGAATGAAACCCTGTATTTTTAAATTATCTTTCCTCCATTCACAGGGTGCGTGACCACCTCCTGATAAGCGACTTCGTATAAACAGGACCCTATCATACTCCAACCTTAATCAAACACACCTGAACATGCCAGTTAGGGTCTAATTCTGAGTTCACATCAAACACAGATCTAAATATTTATAAATATGTTTGGGTTAACCCAACTTAAAGGGGTGGTCCACTACGATATCATATTTAAAATTTTAGTTCATGTGTAATGTAGCTGTGTGAACATAAACAAGATGTCTGAATGTAATATGCTCAAAAGTTCAATGCAAAGGGAGACATTGGCTTTTACAGTTAGCTTAGCAAAGACACCGAACGAAGTTTGTGGACTACAAAAAAATATATCAGGGTTAAATGCTTGCTATTTTCACAGAGCTTGTTCTGTTTCTGTATTTGGGCTTCCAAAGGACACGACACATGGAGAGAAGTGTTTACAAATTAATTTTAATTATGTTCCAGAGAATTCTAAAATATAAATAGCTAGCATTTGACAAAGGACAGGTTCCAGAATCTCTCCCAGTTCAGTGCTGAATTCGGCTAAAAACTCCTCAAAGGAGCAGCTCCAAACATAATAGCAGAAGCTGTGAATTGTGAGCCACAACTTTTAAGTATTTTTATTTGTTAAAATGGATCTATGACATGCATAGTGTCTAGCGTTAGTGCTATTTTGTTGCAGGATGTAAACAAGAATGTAAACAGCGGGAAATGCTGTTTGGCACCGTTAACAATTTAGCTACAAATTCATATTTATCCATCAAACCCCTGTAAACAACCACAATCTTCACCAGCACGTGCAGTGTCTTTCTATGCGACAGCTTTCCGTGCATTATACATCTGAAATAACAAGCTTGCAAAAGATATGTGATTGTTTCGTATTACTTACACATGCTTATTCCGAATATATGTGAAAGACACTTGTCAGATTTTATTTTAGAGAGCAGGCGTGAGGTTCAGCTGTGTCCTTTTCATTTTCTGTCTGATTCAGGCTCAAACTGATACGGCTAACAGCTACTTTGACTGACAGTACAAACAGCGAGCTTGTGGAGGCATGACGCCTTTCCTGGTTACGTGGAGCTGATCCGCGGATTACAGCACATTATGTTAGCTGACCAATCAGAGTCTCTTGAGGGCGGGCCTTTCAGAGGAACTAGGGAATATGATGGTCGTTTTCATGTTAGCAGAGTAGCTGTATATAATCAGAGTAAGATATCTAAAACAATACTGGGATTTTTTACAAATGTAGCTCGAGCACACATTGCTTTGCATCTTATAAACACAACCAAGCCCTAAAATTACACACTGGACCACCCCTTTAAGGATTACTGCAAAGCTACAGGCAGGTGGGCCATTGGATCAAAACCTTGCAGGACTGTTGCTCTCAAGGATTGAATTTGTCTACTACTGCTACAGTATATGACATTAGAACAGTGGCAAAGGATGGCTTAATTTATATTTTTTTTGCTGAACTTTCTTATTAATGCACAGATTATCGATTTGATAGCAGATTTTTGTCTTATTCATTGTTTTGGTTTTCACTCTGTTAGATTCTTTCTATTTCTCTTATTTGTCATACAGTTGTCACCCCTATTTTGCTGCACGTTTAACAAGAAAAATAGAATAGATGTATATTGGTTTATATATTTTTGGTTTAGACAAAATAATTATTGAATGTGCAAAACTTACACTGAACAAACTCTGACAGACTGAATGGTTTCTGACTAATATAAATGCCACTAATTTCAAATTCAAACAAGCTATACACTACTGATACTGAAGAAAGGCTGGTATTAGTAAGTTGTTAAAATGTATGTATCGATTTCATATTTGGTGAGTTAAAGGGATAGTTCACCTAAAAATGAAAATTACCTCATAATTTACTCTCCCTTATGCGATTTTAATCCTTTATGAGTTTCTTTTTTTTCTATTGAACAGTGAACAAAAAAGAAGATATTTTGAGAAATGCTGGTTGCTGGACCCATCGACTTCCATAGCACGAAAAAAATGGAAGCCAATGTGTCACAGCAACCAGCACTATTTAGAATATCTTCTTTTGTGTTGAACAGAAGAAGGATTCATTTGTGCAGGTAAAGGATGAGAGGGTGGGCAAATGATAGCCTAATATTTTTGGGTGAAGTATCCACTATATATGTAGTGGATGGCCATTGATAAACGAAGAGCTGTTCATTTGATGTCGGATTGTTTGTTTTTTTATTAACAAAACTTGTTCATTTTTTTGTTATTTTTATTTAAAAACTTTTTTAATGAACTTTGACACTGATTTCTTTACAGTTTAGGATATTCAAACAAAAAAAACTAAAACGATGATCAAAAACGATCCTAAAAAAACAATGTTGATACCTAACAATTAACTTTTATTATCCAAATTTTCCTTAAGATAATCACACCTAGCATTCATTAAGTGCTTATTTCCTTTATAAGCAAAGGTCAGCCATTAACAGCTCTGAGGAGTTTTCCCACTGCTTCTGTCTTCCTTTTGCATGTGGGTGTTTCATTTTTAATTAGCAGCTAATTGTTTTCTTGCACTGAGGAATTCTTACTCCTGCTGGATCTCACAGTACAAATAATTGTTTTCCCTCAATATACACAATACATCAGAATACAATCAATTGTGCACACAGTCCAACAAAACACAGTATGAAAAACAAGTTTTACAAACCTTTTATTTCATCACATGATGATCCAGGCCAAGGTGAAGTTTTTAATCTTATTTACTTGCACATTTAGTGAGAGACTTTTAAAGTCCTTTCCGTCTGGCACTTATCTCTGTTCTGAGTTTTTTTATGTTTAACCATGAAGGTCAAACAGTATTGCACCAATGCATTGAAGGGCAATATTTAACAAGAGAAAGTAGTCAAACTAAAGGTTAGGTTTCACTGCACATACTTCATAGTGAGATTCAGATAAAGAAAGATTACCTGAAGATTAAAGATTAGCTAAGATTAAAGATTACAATTGGTTGTCTGAGCTGAGAAGAGTTTTGTTGAATTATTGAAATTTTGAAATGGAAGTCGTTAGCTTTCACTTTTAGTCGTTGCGATTATATTATACATGGTATTAGGAACCAGCGATATATTGGTTAAAATATATCAGAAAAATACCTCTGCTGAAATTAATGTCAGTTGTTTGTCCATTTATATGGAAACACTGATGCAAAGGAAAATCTGGTTAGGAAATAGCTGTTATAGTCTTTTTAAATTTAGAGGGAATATGAAAAGCTTCTTAAAGGAATAGTTCACCAAAAATAAAAGTGAACCTATAATTTACTCACCCACAAACCGTCTTCTTTTAGACGAACGCAGTTAGAGTTATATTAAATCAAATCCTGCCTCTTTCCAGCTTTTTATTGGCAGTGAATGGTGATGTAAAAAGCGTATCTATCCATCATAAAATTTATATGCCTCCAGGGGATCATTGAATGCCTTCTAAAGCAAAGTGATGTACTTTAATAAAAAATAAATATAAAGAATTATAAGCTATTTTGAGTAAAATATGCATTAATAGTTTTTTTGTTTTTGGGTGAACTATTTCTTTAAAAGCTATTTGATGTTGCCCTGTAAAAAAATGGATGCATTAAATAGTTGGCCATCATTTGCTCACCTTCACTTGTTCCAAACCAGTTTGAGTTTTGAGAATATGATAATATTAGAAACCAGTATTGACTTCCATAGTATTTGTTTATCCTACTACGTATGTCAATGGTTGCCAGTTTCCAACATTCAAGTAAAGGGTGAGTAAATGATGGCAGAACTTTCATTTTTGGATGAATTATCCCTTTAAAAATGCCTTTAAGGTAAAACAAATTAACTGTCATTTCAACTTACATTAAACTCACTTAAAAAATTAGGCTGAAGAGAGTATAACTTTAAAAAATTAAGTTGAAACTTGATTAACTTATTAAAATCAAGTAAAAAAAACTTGTTGTCATGACTTTTTGATCGTATAAATTTTGGAGTGATCTTATGCTAAAGCCCCATTCTTTTCTTGGCCTAGAAATTTTTCTTGACTGGGAATAGGATGACCCATGTGAGTCACAGGCTCATTCAAGAGTAACATGATGCGCAATCCTCTAACATTGACATCTTGTTAGCATTACATGTACTATTGATAGTTGATATTTATTTAAATATCTATTACCTAAATATCTCAAATCTAATTTTGCCATTCCTAAGCAAATAGCTAGATAATGAGTAATCCTCTGAAGTCTGTTTGTATACTCATTTTGCACTACTGAGTATTAATTTTGACACTTCATAGTCAGCAATGTCAGATGAAGTCAGTTTTAAATGACAAGTAAAGATAAAACAAATTGTGGTTGGTTGCTTTGCATGTTGGTCAGACAGTCACTTCAAGTTAAAGTAGGCAGTTTGTGGCTAGAATATGTTGTGTGCCACTGGCTTTAAACCAATTTTTTTAGAAAGGTCTAGTTATGCAAGATTAGATTGTAACCTCATTTGTTGACCTGTGTACTATAGCTCATATTTATGCTGTTGTATATTAACCTCCCAGTCACTGGTGCCTAAAATAGAGCCTACAAAAGATAGCCCTGCCCATCAGCTGCAAACCACTGCATCTCTACACCCTTCTCCCTGTTCACACCCACCACAATCCTCACTGGAACTCGTAGACACACCCTACATATAAACCATGACTCCTAGGTCTAATTTTATGATAGCTAATGTCTCTATTGTTGGTTTGGAAATGAAATTCCAAATTCCTTTGACTATACTTCGCATTTGGAGAGGTAAAAATGCATCCAAAAATCCACAAATGAGAGTGTCTCATAGGTTTGAAAGATGAGAGCCAGGCTTTGCATATCTGGCAGCAGCACGTGGCCTCTATTAATATTAGCTCAACAAATATACCAGTTTTTTTTGGAACAAGTATATATATGTGGTCTGTTAATGCAGCACCAAATGTAACTAGCATGACCATCTTGTTTTATTCACTTGAATATTTCTTTGTTTAGTACCGAATGCCCCCTTAATCCTTTACTTTTGCAGTAGGTTGGAGGCAATGTCAGGTCACACTGGAAGGCTAGGATATTTTTAGATGGACATTGCAAGTGATCTTTACTCAGTGAACTTTACTAACCTGTTTAACTCTCATGGGTACTGTATATGAGATGCAGTACTGTCAATAGTAGAGTCTGTAATGTAATGTCTTCTTTGGGCTGAGCTAATTGTCCTTGTATTATAGCCTCTTATGCCATGCCTATTTTGGGAGTGGGCTGTTTGACAGAGTTTTATTTTTGCAACCTTGAAGTGCACTGTTGAAAGGTACAGTTGTTGCATAACAAAATTTAAAATGATTCACACGCACACACACACACACACACACACACACACACACACACACACACACACACACACACACACACAAACACACACACACACAAACACACACACACACACACACACACACACACACACACACACAAACACACACACACACAAACACACACACACACACACACACACACACACACACACACACACACACACACACACACACACACACAGAGACAGACATACACACAACCCTACCCCTAAACCTACAGAAAACAATATATAGAAAATCATCTCTGTTCCCAACAAAAAAATAAAATAAAGCTAGCTATTTCTTAGCCACATATTAAACATACTGTCAAAATAAGCCAAATATAGTTGTATTCACTTAAGTACAGTTATACTTGCTAAAATCTAAATAAAACTTAATGTTGTGCTTTAATAGGAACATGACTAACAAAGTTTTCATGTCATTTAAATTTTTACCTCACAAAATGGCTAGCAGCGTATACTCGCACTATTACCCACATGAAAAAACACTATACTAACTTTCATTTATTCATTCATTTTCATTTTGGCTTAGTCCCTTTGTTAATCTGGGGTCGCCACAGCGGAATGAACCGCCAACTTATCCAGCATATGTTTTACGCAGCGGATGCCCTTCCAGCTGCAACCCATCACTGGGAAACATCCATACACACTCATACACTACGGACAATTTAGCTTACCCAATTCACCTATAGCACATGTCTTTGGACTTGTGGGGGAAACCGGAGCACACGGATGAAACCCATGCGAACACGGGGAGAACATGCAAACTCCACACAGAAATGCCAACTGACCCAGCCGGAACTCGGACCAGCAACCTTCAAGTTCGTGTCAGATTTTTGATATTTTTAGAAATTCCATTACATATATTTAATTATAATACTTTCCCCATGGGGAGTCAAAATTGATTGGTATTGCAATATTTTTGGAGACATTTGGTCTCTCTCTCTCATACACGCACGCACGCACGCACGCACACACACACACACACACACACGAAGGAAAATATAAATTTCTGGCAGTCATTTGCTGAAGTTTTGTGTACTCACTGAAGCGCTTTGCCTTCTAGAGTAAATAGGTTATTTTAATGTTTACTCTTGAATGGAATTCACCCATTAAATATCAGTGATGAACTGTTAGTGATTCACTGTAACTATTCAAGCTGATTCAGATAAACTACTTCAACATCTACAGTGCGATTAATCAGAATCGTATCGCAATCGTGATTTGAAACGTTGCGATTAGCTAATGAAATATATATGTATTATTTAATTTCCCCTGCCCAGAGCAAATGCGTGACTGCCGTCTGTGTGTGATAGTCTTACTAGCCAATTGAGTGAGCACATGTTCGTTCTACCCAATCCGAACTATGCAGAACGCCCACAATAAAACAATCAAACAGGACAGCACTTACGAGTGGGATGGTGGCATTTGCTGCTTCAGAAGCATTAATAGACTAAATAATATCAAAATAAAACAGGACATCGGTAATATGGGAATATTTTGGTTTCAAAGTCAGAGACACCGAACAAAAACAGGCAATTTGTAAGAATTGTTGCCACAGGACCAGGAAATACATCAACCAGCACCTAAAAAGCACCACAGGCAGCTATATGAGGAGTGTCTTGCTAAAAAAGTAAATTAAAAGTATTGCCAGTGACACTTAATCTAGTAACAAGCAACTGCAAAGTACAATTTGTTTATTACAGTTTGTTTTTTTTGTTTTTAAAATAAGCTACACTATCTCCTTAATTTGAGTTCAACATGTTTACAGAAAGGTAGCTTGACTACAAAATTAAATCGCAAATCAAATTAAAATCACAATATCTGTCAAAAAAACAACAACACAATTAGATATTTTCCCCAAATCGCACAGCCCTAATCTACAGTGCATACATATGAATTAGAATTGTTAGTGCAAAATGTTTTAACAGGCCTGAATATTATAGCAGTTGTAGGAATTAAAAATCTGCTGAATAGCTGATGCTTAGCCTATATATTTCAATATTAAGGCAAGGCAAGTTTATTTATATAGCACATTTCATACACAATGGTAATTCAAAGTGCTTTACATAAACAGGAATAAAAGAAACAAGTATGGAAAAGAAATCACAACAGAGAATAAAATTGATTTAAGTCAGTGGCTCAGGATGTTTGGAGAAAGCTTATTGATATTTTCTGTTCTCCACTACTCGTCTAATCCTACTGGAGCTACTTCATTCATTCTCAGACTCAGCCTAATCAAATGCTGTTATATTATTTTATAAATGCTGTCATACATTTTTACATGGCATCAGCTTTACCCAGCACCTGTATCTCTTGTCTGAATCGGATGCATGTGTTCTCCATTTTATTTATTTATTTTTTGGTAAAATTGTCTGAGAATATAATGAGGCTTAAATACTGCTGTTTAAAACCATTTTGAAAACACTGACAATTTAGGTTTTCAGTCCGGACTCTGGATAATATCATTAGTCTAATCTGTCCTGGTTGCATATTGTAACTGGTGTCGGGGAGAGGAATATCTAGTTAAACGAATTAGCCAATTGTAATCTCTTAGAGGCAGAAGAACACTCCAGAAGCCAAAGCTGTCACATATATACTCTTGTGTAACTCATGAGTGCCAAATGGAATCTGTGCCCACATGTATACATTTGTAATGTCAGTGATTTCTAAGGTTCTATAAGAATTAAAATATCTCTTTAAGAACATATCTCTATTCTAATGAGGTTGGTGTTAAGGTGTTAATCCACTATTTTCCCTATTTTCACTTTCTTGTTATCATCATGTTCAGTGCTATTTTTTAAATAGAATAAGGACACATCAGACATGGTAATGGAAATCGTTTTAAAGTCAATTTCTGCTGAAATTATTACAAAATTTGTAATATGTAAGTTTGAATTTGTGGGCTTTTGCATTTTATGTGGTTTAAATGTGGTCCATTTGGCCTCTGAACTTGTGTACCCCTGCTCTACACTGTCCTATCAAATATAAGATGAAAACCCATAACAAATATATTAAAATAATAAGATGTATGCTGATTTCATCTTTTATAACTTCTTTCTAAAGTAAGAGTGACTAAACATTTATACATGTGATTCATAATTGTACATTTGTTGATTGTATCTTATCTTACGTAACTCTATCATACGTGTATTGGTGCATGACAGAGCAGCTCAGTTTGCCCTGTCTAAAATAATGAAAGAAAAAAATTTTTTTTGGTCCAGTGGTTTTATAAAAGGCATTTATGAATAGAGGCTGCCCTCAGAATAGTTTTGATTTACTTTTGATTTACAGTTTCCTCTAATTTTAAATCACTGCAGAAAACGTATAGTTCAGCTCATGATAAAGTGATCATATACCTTGTTCATGTACTCATATTTGACATTTTTCTTAATTGTAGCTTTTAAAAAAAATGGGAAATTGGTATTGGAAATGGTAAATTAGCTTTAAACAAAATTGGAAACAGCTTTATGTATATAATTTATTTTTTTAAATGGTCAAGGCACAGCAGAGGGAAGTGCTAGCGTGATATTGAATTTAATAACTTGTGTGTTCATACCTCAAGTATCCCAAAGTTAAATACATTCAAGCTTCTCATAAATGCACAGTGCAATTCACCATTACACGCAACTAAAGGTTTGCATATTCTGCATGGATTTGTTATGGATGCAAACATTTTGCAAACACCTCTGTTAAAATGTTTGAGAATATTATAATTTTTTTTTTTTTACAAGGCACTGAAGGCACGTAAAGGCACTAAAACACCAACAATACTCTGTATACAGTATATCTCTGTTTGGGGTTTTGTGGGGACATGAGTCTTTTTCTAGTGTGTTGTCTCTGTGGCATTTTTTTGTGGTTGTATCGCTCCATCCAAATCACTGAAAAGACAGAGGTGTTAGTCATATGGAAATTCTAATATTAAGTGTCAAGGATAGTAAAAAAGGTAATGCTAAGAAAGACAGTGAGAGCCCAAAGAGTAGCTGAAATCTCTCAGTAGTTAGAAAGCAGCACTCAGCCCTTTGTCATTATAAGTGAATATTAGCTACTTCAATCCAACATCTACATTATCAGGATGATGAAGATGAAACCAGGGTGGACATTTCAGCAAGACAATTATCCAAAACATAGCCAAGGAAACTCTCAAAAGCTTTCAGAGAAAGAAAATCAAGCTGTAGAATGGCCCAGCCAATAGACGATAGACGAGACCCACACCCTTTTACACTCTGTTGAAGTCTGTGATAGAATCACACTTGAGCAATTTATGTGACTTCATTCTTCATATGAGAGACGTCTTTAAGCTGCCATCACCAAAAAACATTTTATATAATGTATTAAATAAATTTCAGTAGTTCCGTACTTTCTCCTTGTGTCATTCCATTGTTATTAAACTCATTTGTTTATGTTATTACACATAATTCATTCATGTTATTAAACATAATTCATTCATTCATTCATTTTCTTTTTTCGACTTTCTTTTTAGAGGAAACCACTGCACAATAAATCAAAACTATTCTGAGGGCAGCCTCTATTAATCCCTTTATTAATCTGGGGTTGCCACAGCGCAATGAACCGTCAACTTATGTTTTTCGCAGCGGATGCCCTTCCAGCTGCAACTCTGGGAAACACTGGGAAACATCCATTCACACACATACACTACGGACAATTTAGCTTACCCAATTCACCTATAGTGCATGTCTTTGGACTTGTGGGGGAAACCGGAGCCCCCAGAGGAAACCAATGCGAACATGGGGAAAGCATGCAAACTCCACACAGAAATGCCAACTGACCCTGCCGAGGCTCGAACCAGCGACCTTCTTGCTGTGAGGCGATCGTGCTACCCACTGCGCTACTGTGATGCCCCCAAATAACACATTTTTTCAATTTTTTAAAAAGTAGACTAGTAATTTAGTTTCTTAAAGAGTTTCAGCGAAACTACACAGACAGAGCAGCTGTGTTTCAGTTACCTTTTTCAGAATGAGTTCTGAATGATTTACTTCTGAATGAGTAAATAAAGAGCTGCATGTGCTGGATGTTAGAAAGATCACAATTAATCACAGAAAAAAAATCATTGCTCTTTTTTGACTGACACACCCGTGAAGCAAGCACACAGAGAAAACATTCTCTCAGTCACCTTGCAATCCAAATTCAGTTCTTTTTAGCAACATGTTGCACTTGAACAGTCAGAAACTGCACACAGAATTATGTTTGATAATATCTGCATTCATGTAAACGTATATGTTGATGTGTGCATTTCTGATGTCTGATGTATATTATACAAGATTATGGACATTATATAGGATCATTAACACACTTAATTAGATTTTTCTATTTTTCTATTATTATACTTTTTTCCCCATGTACCTGAAAGCTTTGCTTAAGTTGTACATTTTTTATTAATTTACTTTCGATTTTGATTTTCCTTTTAAATTCTTGTTCTACTGCTTTTAATAACAAGGATAAAGGATAGCTGCATTGTATTTGTTTTACTGGTTTAAAACAAAAACATGGATAAAGTATAACAAACACTGTCTATTAATATACTTTATTTATATAATGTAAAAATAATTTTTTGTTGTTGTAAAATTTCTGTCTGCTCATTTTTGAGTTTTGTACCTTTTTGAACACTACATAGTCATACAGAATAAATTAATGTTAGTGATTCTCTTAGCATTGTTAGTCAGCTACACAATACTTTAAGTCTCAGACCCTAATTAGAGCATATGTGGATGGATCATCCTGTGACGCACTGCAGACAGTGGGGGTGTGAGTGAAGCTCTGGCTAAATCCATGCAGGCAATAGATTAGAAGCTGGTTTAAGACAGAGGTAGAAAAGACTGCTTGAGAATCGACCAATTCATTTCACAAAACTATATGCCCAGCCGACCTTATTGTATTATCTAAATTTCCCCCAGGATCCTTTTTTTAAAAGTTAAATGCATGATTATTGTGCATTTTGAGAGTTCCAACCTATTTTAAAATCACAATACTCTTTTTAATTTTCTCACTTGATGGAGTATTTAGTTTGAAATGATTATTCAGGTTTAAACAGCACAAGTGAGTGAAATTAGCAGATTTTTACTAATAAGAAATTATTTTCCTTAATAATTGTGAGACTGATGTCATTCTTGTCAAATTTTATTTTAATGAAATTTAAAAAAAAAATGTAAAGAAAAAATGAAATGTGTTTTTGCTAACAATCTTTTAGTATTTTTCCATTAAATTAGATAAAATCTGGGCTCACAATATATTGTTGACCATATCAATATCGGCCGATAAATGGCATTT
>CAIGQW010055764.1:4716425-4740634 GCA_903798125.1 Danio choprae | reverse complement strand
AAAAAACACAAGCAATACAACAATCACATTTGTGACTCTTATGTTGCAGAAGTATATTTTTGGCAGTAGACAAAAATACATAGTATGGGTCAAAATATTTGATTGTTCTTTTATGCCAAAAATCATTAGAATATTAAGTAAAGAAGATCGTGTTCCAAAAAGACATTTTGTAGATTTACTACTGTAATTTTTTCTTTGAAGGTGATTTTCTCAATTGTAAGTGTTCAAATAGTTTTCTCGGCCGATATAGTCCCATCCAAATAATCCCTACATCAATGGAGAGGCGTCAGTTTACTGGCATTGCCATGATGGCACAGTAGCACTATTGAAGAAGCAGGAATAAGTACTGTATAAATGTCATGTCAGTGAGTTATTTGAGTGGACTGTTTTTCCGGTGAGGATGTGCAATTCATGCATAAACAGAGTGCAGTGCTTTCCGTGTCTGGTACACGCTGTCTACGATGGAGAGAAAGTGAAACTTGCATGCACGGCACAGCATAACCCTATTTTTCGTTCCTATTTTCTGCCGTTTTTCTCTTTCTCAAAAAAGGCCATTTCAGCAGGCAAAAGTCTGTTGCATCCCTACTTAAAATTTGGGCATGAGTAGTTCAGGTTATAAAGGTAGCATTTACACTGCATGGTTCAAGTCACTCAATTCTGTGATTTTTTTTTTTTCTCCCATGTGGCACAGATCGGATATGGCCCATGTACGTGTAAACAGGAAAAAATACCCAAATCAGATTCAGGCCTTGTTTATATGTGGAAATTTATTCGCTATGAATTGGATATGTGCCCTCATGTCTGCAGTGTAAGCAGGTAGATCGGATTTTCGCCTCTCAATGTGAGTCGCATCATTATAAACCATTGTGAATGACGTCTACGCTGACGCTTTTATTTCAGAACAGACTTCAGCAGAGTCCCATACCTCAAATCTCATACACGAGGACTAAAAAAGCTTTTATATTGTCATGTAGCACAAGTATTTAAGCATGTTAATGAGAGAGAGAGAGCGCAACATCCACCAAGTAACCAATATAAACTAATATAAAACTTTTGCATATATCACGTGCATATGTCACTCTTTAATTATCAGCTGTCAGTCAACGCCCGCTCTTTTCCCCCTGGTCATTGTGGATTTGCTGTGTGCTGTGTAAATGCAGACAATACCAATTGAAAAGATGATGTAAGCGGGGGGGCCTCACAGTGGCGCAGTGGGTAGCACGTTCGCCTCACAGCAAGAAGGTCGCTGGTTCGAGCCTCGGCTAGGTCAGTTGGCGTTTCTGTGTGGAGTTTGCATGTTCTCCCTGTGTTGGCGTGGGTTTCCTCCGGGTGCTCCGGTTTCCCCCACAAGTCCAAAGACATGCGGTACAGGTGAATTGGGTAGACTAAATTGTCCGTAGTGTATGTGTGTGAATGGGTGTGTATGGATGTTTCCCAGAGATGGGTTGCAGCTGGAAGGGCATCCGCTGCGTAAAACATATGCTGGATAAGTTGGCGGTTCGTTCCGCTGTGGCGACCCCAGATTAATAAAGGGACTAAGCCGAAATGAAAATGAATGAATGAATGAATGTAAGCGGGTCATCAAAAAAATCAGATACAGTCACAAAATCGGAATTGACCATCAAGATCTGCAGTGTAAATGTCGCCAAAGTGACATGGGGCACAACTCCCTAAAACATAGATGTTTATAATTTAAATGACTTTATCGTAGTAAATCCATTCAAAATTCATTTGTAAATCATTGCGGAACTAAAACGAGTAGACTGTACGTGTAAGAGCTAAGCAATTTGTTAGTTTTTTCTTAGTTTTTTTAACACTATTATATGCAGCTGAGTATTGGAGAACAGCTAATCACAGCAACAGTTTAATATAATATTTTCAGTAGTGTGACAAAAGCTCAGCAGATTTTAGAATGGAAAGAAAAAAATCCAACAAGCAGAGGTGTGACAAAATACAACCTCAAGTCTAAAAAAGCCTTAATGTTTAATAAAGGAAGAATTAATTCTGAACTGTTGAAACATGAAAAATACATTTTCATTAACTATAACTGTATGTGGCGACGCGGTGGCGCAGTGGGTAGCACTATCGCCTCACAGCAAGAAGGTCGCTGGTTCGAGCCTTGGCTTGGTCAGTTGGCATCTCTGTATGGAGTCTGCATGTTCTCCCTGTGTTCACGTGGGTTTCCTCTGGGTGCTCCGGTTTCCCCCACAGTCCAAAGACATGCACTATAGGTGAATTGGGTAAGCTAAATTGTCCGTAGTGTATGAGAGTGTATGGATGTTTCCCAGTGATGGGTTGCAGCTGGAAGGGCATCCGCAGCATAAAACATGTACTGAATAAGTTGGCGGTTCATTCCGCTGTGGTGACCCCAGATTAATAAAGGGACTAAGCCAAAAAGAAAATGAATGAATGAATAACTACATGTACATTTGTAGATCCGTAACACATTTGTCACTTTGTGCTTCATTGTCTTGACTTCAAACTGTAAGGTGTTGACAAATGATGGGAGAATTACAATTTTTGGGTGAACTATCCCTTTAAAGTATGAGAGGCCTGTTAGACAGCTTCTTTAAAACTAGTCTATATTATGCATTAAACTTTTAGCCATGAATGGCTGGAATATGTGGTTTTCTTTCTTTTTTATTTCCTTCATAAAACTTTACCTCTTTTTAACTGGGTCAGTTTGTCTTGAAATTCTGTAGACATAACATTATACATTTTCAGCTCCATTACAAATCCTGCTGGCTTGTTCTTATTTTCTTTCTTTTAGACTGAATAGCACCTTTCTTCATCTATTCTCTCACCTTCTTTCTTTCCATCACCTTTTTCTATTCTCTGTGGAAAGTGAGTAATTGGCCCCAGAATCCCAGTGTGTGTTTGTACCAGAGGGTCTGAGTTTTCCGTCTCCCTGGAGAACTGACTGTGTTTGTTCCAGCAGCCATGGAACTTAAAGATCGCCTGCTCTCTCTTTTCGACTGTGGGTGTTTGGATAGAGAAAGAATGGCATTGTGGAGTAGACTGAGGGCGTGAGGAGTGAGGCGTGTCCTGCTATGCTGTATTGTGAAATACCCTAGCAGTTTTATATCATAATATATAATTTTTGTCAATCATTTACTTTTAGGTCAAATATTGTAGCATTTATTTCAATTGCAATGAGACTAGACATGGGCCAGTATAAGATTCTGACGATATGATAACCTTGGATAAAAATATTTCATGTTTCATGGTATCACAGTTTTGTGATTACTGCTCTAAAATAAATGCCAGGGTAAAAAAAAACAACAACTTCTTCCTCATAGAACACAACATGTTTTATTTTAAGAAACAATTAAAATATTTTGGAGCAGTAAACATGTCAAGCTAAATAATTCAAATAAATCATTGACTTCTGCTATCTTCATTAGTTTCAAAAACAGATTTCTTTACAACTTAAAAAAGGCATCTTTGGATATCGTTCTTTTCTTTGGATATAAAGTAAGCCACTGCACTGTTCAGGTAAGAGTCTGCTGGATGTTGGTGCATAAGTGATTTGTTTTTCAGATGTTTGCCCAATTGTGAGCTGACCAGTAGCTTTTGATAAGGAGGGTCCTTTTCTGCTGGAGATAATGTTGCCCTAAAAAAAAACAAAAAACAAAAACAAAACGTGCATATACCAGCGGAACGGTATAAAAGTATATACAGTTTTTAGTACCTTGACCACGGTATACCTTGAAACCGATTATCGTCCCATGCCTAAATGGCTACATTCACAATGCAGGCAAATGTGGCCCAAATGTTACTAAAATCTGTTTTTGTCATGACAGTGTGAACAGCCCAAACCGCATGGAATCTGATCTTTTCAATTCCGATTTGTGCCACTTTCATATCTGGTATTAAATCAGATACAGATCTGATGTTTTGCAATCCAACTGCAGTGTGAATGGTTATGTAGTTATGTAAACATGTGACTTTTACATCATTTTTGATTAACACACGTCATTATTCTGTCGGTTCATGCTGCAAACATCCTATACTCCTCAGTGGCATAGCAGAATAGCACACAGGGCAAATACTTTACCCCAAAAATGGAATGTTGTTTACTTTGAATATTGTTTGAATGACAACTGACACTCATTAACCAAACATTAACCATTAGCCTGTAACCCCCCTGTAAAAAGTTAGATTTAAAATAGTAAAGCTGAATAAATAAAAAGAATGAAAAAAAAAAGGCCTACATGAAATAGCTATATTTCACTTAAATAATGAATACATTAACAAAACCAAATATGAAAGAAAAACTGCAAGACAAGTAGGGGTGTCAAAATTAATTGTTTCTTCAGTGCACCGTGATGCAGACACAGACAATTCAGTATGTTGCGGTAGCTTACTATGGCGAGGGAGGCGAGCGCGAGTAATTAAAACACTCCAACTACTTAAAAACGCAGAAACTCACTGCGTGTGTGTTTGCTGGACAGTCTTTCACTGACACTTACAGCAGAAGCCCCTGTTTCAATGTTATGGAGAAACTAGAAGTTTTACTGAAAGCTGTCTTTCTCCTCCGCATCTATCATGGATCAGCTTTGGGCACCGCTGCTGTTTATCAGTGTCACTCATCGGTGAACAGCGCCAGAGCGTTACAGCCAATCGCAGCCCTTTCTGTTGAGCGCGTGACCAGTCATAGGGGTGTAAGAAAGAACTCGCTAGACAAGGCTCAGAAAGCGAGCGGGATATTTACATTTGTTTATTTTCTATAAATGCTAATGTTGTTCTGTGATTGTACTTCAGATTTTAAAGGTACAATTTATATATCTGACTGTTTGTATTAAAGGACAAAATTGCAAGGCAAAGTTTCAGTTTTACTTTGATGAGTTTTGACTGGATACAGCCTATGTTCATTCATTCATTTTTCTTTGGCTTAGTCCCTTTATTCATCAGGGAATGCCACACCAGAATGAACCGCCAACCTATCCAGCATATGTTTTACGCAGCGGATGCCCTTCCAGGTGCAACCCAGTACTGGAAAACATCCATGCACACTCATTTACGCAAATACACTACGGCAAATTTAGTTTTATTCAGTTCACTTATCCCGCATGTCTTTGAACTTGTGGGGGAAACCGGAGCACCCGGAGGCGCAGCCAGGACTCAAAACAGCGACCTTCTTGCTGTGAGGCAACAGCGCTAACCATTGAGCCACTGTGTTGCCTACAGCCTATGTTGTTTATAACAAATTAAAAGGAATAAATACAGTAGGCTAGGTTATCAGACTCTGCAAACAAAATAATTTCAACAGCAATGAACCAGTTGTGAGCCCTTCCTTCACCGTTCAGTCTGCGGCTGCTCATTAACCCTTGATGAGTTCACTACACCGGTGGTCAGAGAGATGTGCACCGCGCTTGTCATAAATGACAAATTATCAGTGTTTTCATTCAAGTTTCAAACACTGAAAAACACGTTAGAACCAGCAAAACAACCATTTACGGTTCATAAAAAACACGGTGGTTGTCTGTGAAAACTGCAATAATTATATTAAATATAATCTGACAACATGCTTTATTCACTTCATACATTTATGTGCTGTGCGTAGTTATACTTTTGTGCAAGCGGGTCAGTTTAGGACCATGACCTGTTCACTCTGGAAATCTGATATTGGTCACATTTATAATAACAATGTGAACAGTTATACAAAAAAAAAATCTGCTCAGATTTGAGCACTAAGCCTCACAGTTTGAATGTAGCCATTGAGACAGTAACAGAAACAGAAATGTCTTACGTATTGAAAAATAGGTAGGGGTGACACAATACCAATTTTTCATACAATACAATACAATATCTGTCAGGGTTGTGGTTGGGAAGGATGAGGCGAGACCCAAATGCAAATAACCAAGGAATTTAATTTTATAAAAGAAACAAAAAACAACTGAAACAACCCTGTGAGGGAAAAACACAGCAACAAAATCACTTGATTTGACTCTATTTGGTTTGGCTTGACTAGACAGACACAGAATCGATGACAACGGACCAGCACAGGACAGAACACACTAGGAGAATAAATAGAGAAGACAAACCAATGAACAGACAGGTGGACAGGTGAAAATAATAGATACTTATCGTGCGCTCACATATGTGACGTGAATGTTCCCTGCCAGCGCCATCCAAAACCGAAACCAACTAGACTGAGACGCTGAGATTGAACATCATGCTGCATATAAAACAAACACAAACACCAGGACAAGAGCGCGCATCCAGACCACGTAGTGCGCACGGTCCGAGCGCAACCAGGATGGCGCTCTACAATGACACACAATGGCAGAAAATGAGTGCTCGACCCGAGAAAACTCGAGCAGAGCACAACATACAGGACAAGACAGGACTAGTGTCTGGATTCTGTCACCAAAACATGAATTTACAAGACCAGAGTGGCAGAACCCTGACAATATCATCTTTAAAAAAACAATAAAAACATCAACCTTCAATCTACCTCCATTTATACAAGCCTTATATATAGCATCATTTAAATAAGCAGTTAACAAAATAGTGAAACAATAAAAAAAGTTGACAAAAATAATAGGATCTCCATTATAAAATGTACAGTATAGAACACAGTACAGTGCAAGCACAAACATGTTTTACTTTCATGTTCAAAAGCTGCTATAAGCAAATAAATGTATTTGGTTCAAGTTTTTCCTTAAAATTATAAGAGATAGCAGAAGTCATCACAAAAAATATTACTAAAACCACTGAGTCATGTTTTTGCAGTTCCCCAGCAGGAGGGGAACTACAATGCTATGTGGAAACTTCCACTATGGGGGGGATTTAGTCAACAGAAGCCTTTTTTTGCTTCAGAAGCCTCATGTGCAGACTGAAAGAGACGTTTTTGCTGTCCGAAGGACGCAATCAAGCCGGTCCCTGCAGCTGAGATGAGGTATGGGCTTTTTAGCCTGTACTCCATCATACCCTGTAAAAGCAGTGGGTTATGACCAATTCTAGTTCTACACGTTTTGACTCGCTGCCTTACGAGCAGCTGCTCAGAATGCTCATGCAGAATGCACATCCCCGATGCATCCGTCCTCAGGATTGGTCTGCAGCGATAGACCTGAAGAACACATATGTTCATGCTTCCATTCTCCCACACCACCGGCAGTTCTTGCGGTTTGCGTGCGAGGGTCGAGCATGAAAGTACAAAGTCCTCCCTTTTGGGCTCTCCCTGTCTCTGCGGGTTTTCACCAAGCTAGCAGAGGATGCCCTAGCGCCTCTTCGGCTCGCAGGCATCTGCATACTCAATTATCTCGATGACTGGCTTATAGTTCACTCGTGGGATCAATTGGTTATGTGCAGAGACTAGGTGCTTTGGCACCTCGACCTGTTGGGGTTTCGGGTCAATCGAGAAAAGAGCAGGCTCACCCCCGTGCAGAGCTTCTCTTTTTTTGGGTTGGAGCTGGACTCGATCACCATTATGGTGCGCCTCTCCGAGAGCGCGCCAAACTGATGCTGACCTGTCTGAGAGAGTTAACAGAAAAACTGTGATCCCACTGATATTATTTCAGAGGCTTCTGGGGCATATGTCAGCATATGTTTTGACTCTATTTGGAGTCAAAACATATGCCGCTGCTCCATATGAGACCGATTCAGCATTGGCTTCACGATCGGGTCCCCAGACGCGCGTGGCACGCGCATGTCTCTCCGCTGTGTCGCCGCGCCCTCAGCCTCTGGACGGACCCTGCATTTCTACAGGCCTGTGAACAAGTGTCCAGGCATGTCGTTGTTTCAACAGATGATTCCAGTACACGCTGGGGAGGCCGTTTGTTGCGAGCATGCAGCTGCGGCTCCGTAGAAGGAACTTGGTTGCATTGGCATATTAATCTCCTGGAGCTGTTGGCAGTGTATCTCGCGCTGTGCCATTTTTACCGGTGCTAGAGGGGAAACACGTGCTGGTTAGGATGGACAAGATGGATAGGATGGATATCAACCTCATGGGGGTATCTGCTCTCGTGGAAACCTGCGGCAGAAATTGCTGCATGCCATACTTATCTCCGATGAATTTAACCGTGGCAGTTCCATGCCCGGGAGAATGGAGGCTCCACCCCCGGCTGTCCAGATGTTATGGTTGCGTTCTGGAACCAGTGAGCCTACTTGCACAGATAGTGTTTAACGTCAGGGAGGTCAAGGAACAGGTCTGTTTAATGCGCGTCTCTGGCTCAACCGGACCTGTATTACAGCTCTACCCTCGTGACGAAGTGGCATGGCCCACTCTCACGTTTTCCTGAGACCCCAGCCCACCTAGGTGCCCGAGGTTTCTACAGTGTCTTCCCTCCCTGCTAACTATCCTTCATATGTGTACTCCCCCCTTCTCAGGGTTAGTTCATATGTCTTCCTGCCACCAAGTCTCCCCATTGGGCAGCAGGTGGCCTTCGCAGCATCCTCCCTATCGGGACTGCACGCTTTCCCAACGTACTGTCGTATTTTAAAATTCCTAGAAACTTAACTAGGTGTATTTTTTACGACTCCCGAAAAAATATAAATAAGCCTTTAAGCGCGTCACAGGAAGTTAAGTAAGTTAGGGCCAGGGGACACGTTGGTAAACGATGGTAAACCTCTCACCAGCGACATGGTAAGGTTCAATCACTGTGGCGTTTTCCATACATTTCCCCATAGTGGAAGTTTCCACATAGCATTGTAGTTCCCCTCCCGCTGGGGAACGTAATGGTTACTCCGTAACCTTCGTTCCCTGAGGGGGGAACGGAAATGCTATGTTCCTTTGCCACAGTGATTGCGCCTTAGCTGACAGCTGTAGTTCGGCTTCTTCAGCAAGAAAAGGTATTGTTGCGATGGACGGCAGGCATTCTTATACACAAATTAATTGTGATTGATGCCAGCTGTGTGCGACAACTCATTGGCATTTCATTGGCCCATTTTATTACTCTTTAGAGTGAGTGGTTTCTGACGAAATCCCCCCCATAGTGGAAGTTTCCACATAGCATTTCCGTTCTCTCCCTCGGGGAACGAGGGTTGCGTAGTAACCGTTATGCTCCTTTGTGACTTCTAGTAAGTGTGTTCACTTTAACAAAAGGGGTATAAATTACACTTGGTTTAGTTTTTTGCTTCTTTAAGTTTAAAATTTAGGTCCACAACTCTGATATAACTACTGAAAAGTCTCAACTCTCTCACTCAGTCTGGCTGTGGTTCACATGGCACGTGAGCAGTATGCGTTTAAATTTAAATGACTTTTCAGCTTGGTTTATGGTTTAACAACTAAATGAATGCTTAGGTCTATCTAACTAACTATTCTGATTATAAACTAAAGTATTACACTATTAGTGGAAGAGAATCCATAGATAGATACAAGATGGCGCCGACGACGATGGCCGCCTCCGTGTCATGCTCTGCAGTTGTTATTGTATTTTTGTTAGTTTGTCCTGTTTTTAGTCACACTCCTACAATTAGTTTATTTTTAAAATATATTTATTATCTGTTTTTTGTCCTGTCTCTGTGATTCTGTTGCACTGTAGAAGCTTCTGTCACGAAAGCAAATTCCTCGTATGTGTGAACATACCTGGCAATAAAGCTCTTTCTGATTCTGATTCTGATTCTGAATGTCACAATAACTTTTCACAGGAAATTTTCAGGGAATCTTATTTTTCTTAAAATATAACATATAAACTAGAAGTATGTACACTGACTTTACCTAAATATGCATATATTTCATTCTAACATTGTTGTTTTATTCAAACTACAAAACAAAAGTTCTGAGTAAGTTAAACCAACTGCATGCATTTCAAAATCCACTATTTTCCCCATGCATTTAAATATGCATGGCTTTGTTGCCTAGCAGTTTTCTGCAAAAAAAAAAAAAAAACATCTGCAACATTCTGATTGCAAAAACATAACTTTACTTCAGACATGTCTTTTTAAAAAATATTTTCACTGTGGTAAAAAAAACCTTTGCTTGCTGGACAAAGTGAGTTATGCACGTCTGCGGTCAGTCTATTAACTCATACATGGACTATATTATAAAAAAGATAGTATTCTTATGGTATTAACTTTACAAAATTTGACAACAGACATTCAAAGCTTTTATTGAGATTTTAGAATTAAGCTTTCAATGTCTGTTGTCATATGATGTGACAGAAATTCAATTTGGTACAGTCTCATATGAACAGTCAGAATGGCTACTATGCCATTCCAGTAGTTACAGAATTCTAGTAGTTTCAGTGGTAAAATTGTCCATACATAAGATCAATTCAAACATTTTATTGAATTTAAAAAATAAAAATTATACACAGTAAAAATAAACAAGGCTAAATGCACAACAAGTGTTTTTCAGCTACCGATAAACTTCTGGTGAAAGGTTGGAATTTTCAATTCCATAAGGTTTCTTTTACAGCATCGATAATGCAATTTTATTAAAATACAGTCATTAAATAGACTAAAAACTTAATTTAGTTGTTCAAGAGTAAAACGAGATGAAAGGCTGTTTAAACGCAAGTGTTGTCAGGAGCAGCAGACAAGCGAAGAAACTGCTCGAAATAATTTTCCATATTTTAAAGACATAATGCAGACAATATAATTTAATGGAGAGCTTCTTGTCCGGTCTGAGAAACTCTTAATATTGTATCTTAATCAGGCAGTGAAGATCATTGATTTAAAAGAAACCAGATCTTAAATGCTGTGATTTTATAATGGCATGTCAGTTCACCGGAAGCACTTGAGCTGGTGAAAGTTTAGGATTAGGTCCAGTATCAGATCGGATTATACTTCCAATGAAATATTCAGTCATTTTGGTCAGCATTGGACTAATACTGAGTACCAGCACACCCCTAAAAATAGGTCTGTGTTGACAGATTTCAGAAGCTTTCACTTAAATTCTGATTGTACACTAAAATAAATAACTCATTGGATGAACTCAATTTAATTGAGGGCAGGATTTCCATCCAATAAATTTGTTTAGCAACAACAACAAAAAAAGACAATTTGCACAATTAAATGTAATTGAGTTGGTCCAACATGACTTTATTAAATAAAAGTTTAAATACATTTGTATTTTTATTTAACTCAAACTCAAAGGTCTGATAATATCATGTATGTCTATTATGTGTTGTACATTTCTAAGTTTATTTGAAGTTATACTAAATGAACTAAAAGAGCGTTTTAAGCATATTTCATGAGTTACATATACAGTTGATTGAGACTGATCTCAGAACTAAGGACACTTATTGCTCACTGAGCAAAGCAACAAACTGCATTTTTGCTAATTACGCTGCCAACACCCAAAGCATGGGTGCTTCTGCAAGGTGGTAATCTTAAAACGTAAAGCATTACATGAAAATCTTCTAAATCTTCAAACTAAAGTGAGGATTAAACTCTAAATGTCTTTAGACACCTAATATTACTTTCATCGTCAACATTTCCCTCTCTTAATTCAATCCCACGCAAAGCATGCAGGGAACTACAAATCCCCTAACCAGGTAGTTGAACCAAAACAATTCCTTCATGTTGTCCCAACACAAAACGCTTAAGTTAACTTAATGGTTTACAAATTTAAGTGGACTGAACATAAAACAAATAAATTGGCCAAAGAAATGACAAGAATTGTGTTGTTTAAACAGGTAGTTTGAACAAGCAGCAGTAATAATTTTTTGAATGTAGTTACTTTTATTTCTATTTCTACAAATTGCAGTTCATTGTTTCAATAGAGTACAATAAATAAGGCATCACTTGGGGTCTGTCGGTAGCCGTGACTGCCTGCATGGTTTTGTCAGAAGGTGGAGGTGGTTGAAAATTTGACGGAGGTGGCTGCCTTGTAATTCTCTATACAGGAAACACCTTGATATAAGTTTGCAACCCCCGAATAAGTTTTCAAAACTCAGCAAAATAATCAGTTATGTCACATTTTTAAAGTCGCACAACTTCCAATTTTAAGTAAACAACAGATGCATCAAATTTTGAGTTTGTTGTATTCATGCAAGATAATTTTTCCTAACTTCAAATATTTAAGTTACCCTGATCATAAATTTTAATAGCAATTAACATAATAAAAAAAATTCTCCCAACTTTAAATACTTATTAACAATATACAATAATTAATATACAATAATATACAATTAACGTATTTTTAAAAAAGTTTCTTTCTCATATATTTTGATTAGAAATTACATTTAAAAAAAAATTGCTTTTCTATTTTAAGTTTATGGAATGAAATTAGCAATTTTCTTAATCTGTAAATCAAAGACTAGGATACACAAGACATGTCACTCTTATAGTTTTGAATGGGGAAAAGTGTAACGGTCAATATGTTGAATGAAGCCCTGCCTACCGTTACAGGAGCCAATCAGCGATTGATATAGACTAAAGATTCTCCGGGGGAGGGGCTTGGACCAGACGTGAGTTTTTTCAGATTTTGTGTGATTCGAACGTTTAGAAATAAAACGAAAGAGACAGTTGTTTAATTTTATTGGTGCTTTCTAATATAAACATTTAATAGTAAGCTTGGCAAGCAATTTTAGAGAATTTAAACAGAATGCCTGAGCAAACTGCCTGAGAGGCATTTCAAAGGTGGCTGCTAACTGAAATGACTCAAAGTCCCTAAGTCATTTTACTCTGCGGCCATCTTTGAAACGTCTCTCGGGCAGTATGCTCGGGCATTCTGTCTAAATGGTGAAACATCAAATTTTCCAAAACTGTTTGCCAAGCTTACGATTACATTACATATTTGGAACCATAAGTCTCATAAGGTGTCATAAGTTTTGTTTCTAAACGTTCGAATCGAACAATTAAACATTTTTAGGTTGCCCAAGCTAATGCGCATGAGCACTCTAAAGGAACGAGATCACGACACCAACCTCATTTATGGCCATTTTACACATTATCATCCTCTGGATAATGCTTCCTCAGATCGTGCTGGTCTTCTGAAGTAATCCACAACTTGGTCTTGATGGCGAGTCTCTTTCAGAAATGGAAGATGGGAGTTTGAGTAATTGCTGTAATGTGATGTGCGTCAGACAGTACCTCGCGCTCATTTCATACAGATTACAAAACCAAAAAAACTTTTGTTTTCAAGTGGACTTGGTTCATTTAAAAGCACAGATTTCAAGCTTTATTTTGATATATTTCTTATGTATTCGCTGAGATTCCAGTGCGTTTGTTGACCATCAAACTGTCGTAAAAGCACACGTCTGGTCCGAGCTTTTGCCTAGAGAATCGTCAGTCTATAGCGATCTCTGATTGGCTCCTGTACTAGTAGGCGGGGCTTCATTCGCCATATTGACCGTTACACTTTTCCCCATTCAAAACTATACGAGTGACATGTCTTGTGTATTTTATAGTCTTTGAGGGACTTTGATCAAAATGCATCTTTTCTTTCAAACAAAAACACACACTTAATATCAATTTGGACATTTATTTTTGAACAGGGAATCCAACAGGTCACAGGGTAGTAATAAAATAAACATGCAATGCAATAGTAAAATGCTACTCTTATTTCTTTATTGCCTACTACTGCAATAGTAGTCTTTCTCTGTCTTTCTCTTATGTTGTACAAGCAAACAGATGAGGTTGTACAGCAGTTTTGCTTACAGTTTGCTTCTTCTTACAGTTAAGTAAGAAGAAGCAAACCTTCTTCCCATACCTCATAATGTATTAAGCTTCATTAAGGAGTTTCATAACATTGAAAAAAACTTAATGTGCTCATCTGCTTGCCTCTATAATTTTCATATATTTTATACCATATTCATATTTTATTATGACCTTTATTAATGCATGGAGCCACATTAACTGAATCTTTTTTGTGAGGAAAATCTAACTAGGAATGTAGCATATTTTGAGCATTCGCTATTCATCAAGAATACTGTTTATACTCAATTTAACCTGTTAATATTACTATCTTAATGCTTTAGGTCGCATTACTGTAAGTGTCTAAATCTGGTGGTTTTCTATGGGGAAAAACCCTGTAATGACAGACCATGTGTTGTGTTAATATTCTGCTGTTCTGCGTAGCCACAGACTTGTGGTTCTTTTTTTCCTCATCTACATATAACTTCCAGGGCTTTACTGCAGCGTGTCCCCATTGACAAAGTGGGCGATTTGTATCAATAGCACGTGACATCCGGTAGTGGAAAGTGCAGGTGGTGGTTGTACTGTAAGTGATGTCACATGCAGAGGCACAAAAGCACATTTATTAGACAGGCAGCAACTATTTGGATACCTTGATATGATATTGATCTGTCTCACTGCAATGTTCAACAATTTTCTCACAATTGTCCCTAGCTAATGCATACAGTAACATTGTAAAATAACATTGCTGTAAAATAGCATTGCGCTAACACAGTTTAACTTCACAAATAAACTGATCTGTTTGAGTATTGCATTACATTACTTTACTTTTGACCATTTTATTGAAGTGAAATAAAATAATGTTAATTATTATTATTTTTAATTAAAGTAAAATTGCAATAAAACTGCAATTCATCACATAATCCAGGAACATGACCTATGCCTCTGTCTTTGACATTTGAATGCTTCAAATTTCTGTAAGTAACCTTCTAAAAGATACAACACTTCAGATTTAGATGTTAGATTTTGCTTACAGTAAAAGCATACATGCAGGTAATAGAATTTACCATTCTACATGATTTTGTTACTCACTGTACTTTACACTGACCATGATAATTCACCATGAAAAGCAAAATCAAACACTCACTTTTCATTCATGTACTTACTGCTTGAGATTGAACTGACAGTTAGGAAATCAATGTGTACTATCATGAATAAATAAGTCATCTTCTTATGTAATAATGTCACACAGTCTCATTAATAATTATATAAAAGTAATGCATTGATTACTGGTCATTATTAGAGAGATGTGAATACTAATCTGAGGGTGTATTCATACCAGAAAAGTTTGTTAGTTCACTTGCTTTGGTCAGGACTATGTTGTTGTTGTTGTTTTTTGTGTGCTTCACTTTCACACTGCCGTTTTTGCAAGTGAACCTGAGATTGTAAACATAACCAAGCGCGCCAGCCATTTATAAGACAGAAGTGCTTGCGCTTTCGTGATGTAGTGTCTGTCGACTGTGTGATCCTGATAACTCAAAAAGCACAGGGAGTTCTTACCAGGTCAAGAAAATATGATCATATCATCCCAATTTTATCTTCCTTACACTGGCTGCTTGTTAAGTTCCATATTGATTATAAAATATAGCTTCTTACCTATAAAACTTTAAATCTAGCTCCTGTTTAACTAACCAACCTTCTGTCTCGCTGCAATCCAACTCACTCTTAAAGATCTCAAAACGCAGGGCTTCTGGTAGTACCAAGAATAACAAAGTCCACTATTGAGCATTTTCATATCTGGCTCCTAAACTCTAAACTCCTAAAACTCCGAGGCTAAAAAACACTCTCTCATATAATAGCTAGATTGAAGACTTATCTTTTTAGTAAAGCATATACACGATGCATCACATAACTGTAGGATGCGTAAGTGTGCTCCATGCAGGTGAGTGGGCTTGATAAACCACCTGTAGGATACACCTTTCTCCTATTTATGCAGAAGACAGTTTGTCAGAAATACTTCTGTTTTATATGTTTGTTTGAACAGCTAAGCTTTTTTGAAAAACTTTTGATTGTTCAATAAAAACTAGATTAAAGGTGCAGTAGGTGATCTGCCAAAATGCTAACCAGTTAGCATAATATCTTTGCAATTTCAGAGCGAACATTCAAAGTAGCATGGTAAACAATATAGGGAGCATGTCACAGGCTGTCATTGTTAAAAAATTAAGCAATGTGATGTGAATATAAAACCAACTTCACCTCAGTAAAGCAGGCTAGGCAGAATAGCGATATTTACTGATGTTTTGTTGTTAAACTAAATAAAAATGTACATTATCGATGCTGTAAAAGGTCCCTTATGAAACTGAAAATAGTCACATCAATCTTTCGCTGGAAGATTTCAGTGGCTGAACAACACTTCTGTGCATATAACCCATGCATAACAACACAATCTACATCAGGTTTGTGTGACTAAAATAGTTTTAAAACATAACATTACCTGTCTAAAAGAAATACTTCAGCCATTGTGTCATCCTTCCTCCAGCGTGCAAAAGTAACTCCAATACTGATTCAGGATTTTTAAAAGTTTTGATCCAGCATTTGATTTTACCGCTGTGATCTTGTGTCTCATGTGCACATGAATGTGCGGCACGCGTGTACGCGCTAATGGCGGATCTGCGTGAACAGATGCGCAGATGTACAAATCTAAATTTGTTCACAGACAGTTTGGGCTACTTATCAGAATTATTGGAAATGTCGGGCCGACAATAATTAATTGGATGGACATTTTTTAGTTTTATGCCTTAGTCAGATTATAAAAATACATATAAATACATTTAGATCATTTACTTTAATTATTACTATTAGAATGTGAAGAGACTTTTAACTAGCACAACAAAAAATGTTTCTGAAGACAATCACCTACTGCACCTTTAAATACTTATCTTTTTAATAAAGCATATTGTGAAAAGCACTATACAAATGAACTTTAATTGAATTGAATTTTTTACACAACTTGTGGCATCGAGGTTGAATCATATTCAACCCTTAAATAAACCATATCAGAGTTTTTTTGGAAGCACAACGAGACCTCTTCAGCTGGGTCTCTGTCCATTTGTTTGGTGGAGATTGCTGTATTCACATCTGCTCAAAAGATCTGCATCAAAGGGGGAAATGAACTTGCCGCTGTGTACACTTTTTGAGATCTCAAATTTCTCTTGCAAGTGCCATTCACGCCTGCTGTTCTCGCATAAACCCACCAAAGGCCGCTTTCGACTCACTGACTGACTGACTGAATGAATGACTGACTGACTGACAGATCGACTGACCCACCCTCCTCCTGCCTTAAAACCCAACCAATAGTGTTTTCAAAAGCACTGATTGACCTGCCCACCCACTTCCCTAAATCCAACCAACAGTTTTAAAAAGCAATCCAGAAAAAAAGATGCCCTCGCCTGATTTTTACCATGTTTTCAGATTTGACCACAATCTCACTCTGTTACTTACTTGTTTATTTAATTTTATGGCTTCTGTTTTTGCCTTACCTGCTTTCTGGAACCGTTTTTCGCCAGACTCAAACCCTGTCATCATGGTCAACTCTTCTTTTTTATCTCAAGTCCGGCGACGTACATGGCAAGCTGCTGGACAAACTCGTTACAGCGGGAAAGCTGTCCAAACGGAGGTAAGCAGTCAGCTAGTAAGTGCAAAAATGAGTGGGGTCATACCGCCCCATAGCGTTAGTTTTAAAGACAAAATGCAGCCATACGTACTTCTGGCTACATAATTCGCAATCTCCAGAAATGTATATAGAGCTACGTTTTCAGAGTGAGCCTCTGTTGCGAACTTGAGTTTGATTGAGTTGAACCAAACAAGACAGGTGTGAATGCACCATAAATGTGAATTTAAGTGGGCTCTTCATGGTGGACTACTGTTTCAAGAAGTCCTGCATACTAAACCAGAAAGAAGTGTCATTTCTTCATAACATCAGTTATTTTGGACATTATAAGGTAAACAAAAGATTGTTACAAATAAAAAAAAAATATTGAATGAATGAATCATTCACAGTGGCAGCACAGTGGCGCAGTGGATAGCGCTCTCGCCTCACAGCAAGAAGGTCACTGGTCACTGGTTCGAGCCTCGGCTCGGTCAGTTGGCATTTCTGTGTGGAGTTTGCATGTTCTCCTCGTGTTCGCGTGGGTTTCCTCAGGGTGCTCCGGTTTCCCCCACAAGTCCAAAGACACCCCAGATTAATAAAGGGACTAAGCCGAAAACAAAATGAATGAATGAATCGTTCACAGTAAGATTTCATAAAGGAATAATATAATGAATTTTCATGTAATGTTGTTTTTTATTGTTTCTATGGTGGAGCACAGGCACAACAGGCCAGCTTTTAAAAGTGTTAGTGCCATCAGTACGGTAGCATTTCTTTGAGCTGTTTATAGCTAGCTCCGCATAAGACAGGGAAGTTTTACCCTCAGCAGTAAAAGGGTGGGGCTATCTGCCAGTGAAATGGCCCTGTAACCAGAGATCAAGGGTAGATGCAGTGCCAGCAGGCTTCATGCTTAGCAACGGCAAACAAACGCTGCTAATAGTTGAATGTCCCTGCAGACTCACCAATCGTCTGGGCTATTCACTCTTGCGTGAGGCTTCAATCATAAATTTACAGCTGCTTGGGTATAGGCTGTCTCTCTCTGTCTCTTCTTGGGTGTAAAAATAGGTTGCTATGCGAGCACCATGACTCCCCAGAGGCATGTGCCTGTTGTTACGCCCTGCTGATCTGCTGAGGGTGAGGGAACTTGTTTCCTCAATGGAGCAACGCACGCCAAAATCTCAAGGGGCAGGTGGTGGAATATAAAGATATGGACAATGCAAGAGATTTTAATCTGACAAAGCTTTTCAATTATTTACAAGACTCATATAAAATATACTAATAGACATTACTTGAAATTTATTTCAAAAAGGCAAAACAGTCCTTAGTGGGTATATATAAGGAACTTAACTTATTTTAAGCAGCTGTTTGTTTTTTTTTGCATCAAACATCACTGAAGGAAATGGCAGGTGGTGAAAAATAAAGATATGGATAGTGCATGCAAAATATTTTAATCTGACAAACCTTTTGAGTCATTTACAAAGATGTTTTTACTCACACTTTATTTTAAGGTACAATTCCCACTATTAATAAACCATTAACTAAGACTTTGAGCTCAGTAAACTCCTAATTTGCTGCTTATTAATAGTTATTAAGGTTGTAGTTGGGTTTAGATATTGGAATTAGGGATGTAGAATAAGATCATGCAGAATATGTACTTTATAAGTATTAATAAACAGCTAATATCTTAATTATAACCAGGTAATAAGTCATTAGTTAATAGTGAGAATTGGTACTTAAAATAAAATGTTACCTTTTTTAAAATCACACCAACAGACATGACTTGAAATGTAATACAACACAGCTATGGACCGTGTTCACAAGACTCTTTTTACAATTTAGATAAATAAATATATTCATACTTTTTTTTATTTTTATGTATGGATTATTTAATCTTTGATAGGCTTATTCTGAAAACATAGCCCTAAATAGATTTCTGGAGATCACAAATTATGTAGCCAGAAGTACGTATGGCTGCATTTCGTCTTTAAAATGAACGCTACGGGGCGGTATGACGCCGTTCCTTTCAGCTTTCCGCGCTGTTACCAGTTTGTCCAGCTAGCTCACAATGTTCGTCAGCGGACTTGAGACGCAGAGAGGAGTTGACCACGACGATGGGGTTTGAGTCCGGCAAAGAACGGTTCCAGAAAGCAGGTACGGCAAAAACAAAAGCCAAAAAATAAAATAAACAAGTAAATAACAGGGTGAGAATGTGGTAAACTCTGAAAATGTAAAAATCAGACAAGGGCTTTTCTTTTTCTGGACTGCTTTTTAAAGCTGTCGGTTGGGTTTAGGGAAGTGGGGGCGGGTCAATCAGTGCTTTTGAAAGTGCTCAGTCAGTCAGTCAGTCAGTCAGTCAGTAAGTCTGTTAGTCAGTCGACAGCGACCTCTGGTGAAATTACGCGAGAACAGCTGGCGCGAATGGCACTCGCGAGAGAAATTTGAGATCTGAAAAAGTGTACACAGTGGATTCACGAAAACAAAAACTGCAAAAAAATATATAGCTCCTGGGACATATTTGGCGCTCTCCAGAAATGTATATAGTGGTACGTTTTCAGAATGAGTCTGGGTTGTAATCTTTGCATCAAATTACAAAAAATTAATTACCGCTTATGTGAGCTATTTGAAATGCAGAATGTATGTGCAGGACAGTAAATTTGATGTTGTTCTCTTTTCTGGCTACCGTTATCAGTCTCACACAATTTTTTTTCTTCCTTTTTTAATAAGTCTTGATAACACCATTGTGGTGTTATTATTTTTACTTTTATTATTTCAGCAAATAGCATTGTAAAACATTTGCTCTCCCATTCACTGTGCTCTAAGTTTACCCAACTATGACAACTTCCGATACTGAGAAACCCAGAAATGTGAAAAGGAGCAGCCAGTTGTGGCACGCATAAAGCATCACTTAAGCCAAATGAACGCTATTGCTTTTGTTGTCCTTTTAAAAGGCAATGGTCAACATGTTTGGCTACTGATCTCTGGAAATAATGACTTAAATAGATCCTCAGTCACAAAGCCTTGCGCTCAAAGAGAACAGCACACACTCTGGATCCTTCAGGTTGAATCCCACTGTTTGCATTTGGGATAAAACAGAAAAGGGCCAAACAAAAGCAGGATTAATGTGGCCTAATAAAGGTGCTATTGTTTGCTGTGCTGTTCAGTTCACTAGAGCATGCGCTTAGGTCAGATCCCATGTCCCACTTACATTCATGCATTCATTTGTTTAACAACGCAGTTCATCCACTGAAAGTCTGTCAGACATCTCTAATCAACTAATCCACATTTTGTATTCATATAAACACTCTAAATATTTTTTAAGTATTTTTTTGTGGTAACACTTTTGTATAAGTACCAATTCAGCTTATTACCTAGCTATTATTAAGATATTGGGTATGTATTAGTATTTATAAAATAATTCTGCATGATCTTATTCTACTTCCCTAATTCTGGCTAATACCTAAACCTAAATAACTACTACCTTAATAACTACTAGTAAGCAGCAAATTGGGAGTTTATTGAGGTAAAAGTCATAGTTAATGGTTTATCAAAAGCAAGAATTGTATCTTAAAATAAAGTGTTACACAATCACTTTTCTATCTTTTTTCTTTTATTATTTTTAATCAGATTAATATAGGTTTGTATGTTTAATATGAAATGTCCAGATTTACACAAACACTGAAAAAAAAGATTCAAAGATGATTCCTTGCATTTACATTTTTTTAAGTTAAGTGGTTGTAAACAATTTATTTGAGCTGAATTTAAACAAACAAATTAAGTTGAATATACTAAATTAAATTTGTTTGCTTAAATTCAACCCATATAAATGGTTTGCAACAATTTCTGCAGAAATAATTTTTTTCAGTGTACAAGAACATTTGGAAAAGGTCTGTGGACTTTTTATGTGAGCAAAATGACCTTTATTTCAGAATTTATTTTAAACTTTCTAATCTACTGCATATATTATTTTTTTTTATTAGTTTTTATCAACTTCAAATTGTAGTGTTTTAAAGATTGTTTTTCTAATTTAAAACACACTACGATCTTAGAAAAACCCAATAATTTATTCCCCAAGCAGTTATTTTTTAATACGATTAATCAAAGAATTAACAAACAGATATAATATTTATTTATTTATTTATTTCAGCTGCAATTTTGGTCTTAAATAAAATACTTTATTCCATTAATGTGCTATAGTGAAAGCTGTGTATTGTTTTTTTTCATAGAAGATCGTTATTTTAAGTAGAGCACAGAGAATCTAATAGGCACGATGGGAAGTGAGGTGGAAGTTTGTTTGGGTCCAGATTTGGGTCACGTTTTCCCTCAGTCTAGCTAATCCATAAATCAGGCTAGCACTGAAGCAGTGTGTTGAAATAATGATTCATGATCTCAACCTCAGAGCAATCCACCTGTTGTTTCTGAATATATTGAATATTTATTTGTGTATTCTCTGTATGTAACCTTTGACCTAATTTTCATGGTGGTGCAGCTGGCAAGGTTGTCTTAAATTGGGCCTAAAAACAACAAGGGGTCATTGAAAAAGCATGTTGCTACCACCTATTTTTTGCAAAACTAAAAAAGTACTTACAGTTTATTGCAGTTGATGGCTGTGGCAGCAAAGTACCAATCTTATTTAGTAGTAACATTTCATCCAAACGCTTTTACTGTATACATTGTAAGCTAATGTTGCTTGAATAACATAGCCAGCTCTTTATGTATGGATATTCTGCTGATGTAGTAAACCTGCTCAGAAATCTATGAGTCCTTTGAAATACAAATCACAATAGAAGAGCTTAAAGGGATAGTTCACTCCAAAATTTAAATTCAGCCATCATTGACTCACACTTTACTTTATACAAACCAGTTTGAGTTTTTTTTGTTATGTAACACAAAAGAAGAAAATTTGAAGCATGTTGAAAACCTGTAACCACTGACTTCCATAGTATTCGTTTTTCTTAATATGGATGTCAATGGTTACAGGTTTCCTACATTCTTTCTGTTCAGCAGAACATAAGTTCACACGTTTTTAGTTTGCACTAAAGAAAAATGAGCTGAAACTTGCTAAAACTGCAGGATATCTGCAACATTCTAACACTGTGTATGTATGCAGTGGGTGCATCAAAGTAAACTTTCTAAATATCAATTTGTCCTTTTGCTGGTAGAGCAAACCTGTGGAGTGCATCAGAAATGACATTTGTTGACTGTGGGCAACTTTAAGTGTCAGTCCAGTGACTACTATAATTAAAAGGGTTTCTGTTTGCTTTCATGTGACTGTTGCACATTTAGGTTTGGGGCAACTGGTAGTTTACACAAATGTGACTAGAACAGGACGTGTATCTTTCTATAGCAATGACTCTTTAGTTTAGAGTTGAACATCCTGTCAAAATGAAAGCTTCTAGTATTCAGACATAATAAAGCATGATTTGCTTTGAACAGTGCATTTGTTCTTGTTTGCCGGTGTTTGTTTAAATGCTCAACTTTTAAACAGATTATTTCACACTGAAATATATTATTTCTATTCACATGGTTTTTGTTTTTCTCATTTGAAAAATGTATACTGATGTATCTGATGTATTGATGTATTGGGGAAAAAGTATTCAGCACGTAATGTTTTTTCCTGGGAATAATATATCTAAAGGCCCTGTTGACATGGAATTGAACCAGGTTTTGCTAAAACACATATATATATATATTTTCAATATACAATACAAACATAATATATATCAAATATATATATATATAATTTGTTGTGTGTAATAACAATGCAATGACACAAGGATAATGTACTGAACTGTTGAAATTTATTTATTACTTTACATAAAAGGCTTTTTTTCGTGAAGTCACATGCAATGCTCAGATGTGATTCTTTCACAGATTTCAACAGAGTGTAAAAATATTGATGGTTCATCTATCAAATCTGAGCTTTTATTTTGTATTTTTTTTATTGGATTGAAGTAAGGTGATTGGCCAGGCCATTCTACAGCTTGATTTTCTTTCTCTGAAAGCATTTAAGAGTTTCCATGGTTGTGTTTTGGATCATTGTCTTGCTGAAATGTCCACCCTGCTTTCATCGTCATCATCCTGATAATATACGTAGATGTTGGACTTAAGCAGCTAATATTAATTTACACTGATTAAGGGCAGAGGGTTGCTAAAAAGTACTGAGTGATTTCAGCTGCTGTCTGGGCTATCATTGCCTTTCTACACCTCCCTTTCTTTATGTGTTCAATATGGTTTTTTTGTGCCATTTTAGCACACATATGTATATTTTAGTATACACTTCATTTGTAAACTAATTATTTTTGTTTTCTTTTCATATATGGATTTCTTTGGTTGTTACCAACATCCGGTGTCAACAGCAGAAAATTTTTTACGTGTATATCTGTACACATATATATATATATATATAGGAACTCAGAGTAGAGCCGCTGCTCTTCCACATCGAGAGAAGTCAGCTGAGGTGGCTTGGACATCTGTTTCAGATGCCTCCTGGACGCCTACCTAGGGAGGTGTTCCAGGCATGTTCCACCAGGAGGAGGCCTCGGGGAAGACCCAGGACACGCTGGAGGGACTATGTCTCTTGGCTGGCCTGGGAACGCCTCGGGATCCCCCCGGAGAAGCTGGAGGAAGTGTCTGGGGAGAGGGAAGTCTGTGGTTCTCTCCTAAGACTGCTGCCCCTGCAACCCGGCCCCGGAAAAGCAGACGAAAATGAGCTGAGATGAGAAAAGTAGAGATGGGCATCACGGTGGCGCAGTGGGTAGCATGATCGCCTCACAGCAAGAAGGTGGCTTGTTCAAACCTCGACTGGGTCAGTTGGCATTTCTGTGTGGAATTTCCATGTTCGCGTGGGTTTCCTCCGGGTCCTCCGGTTTTCCCCACAAGTCCAAAGACATGCGCTATAGGTGAATTGGGTAAGCTAAATTGCCCCTAGTGTATGTGTGTGAATGAGAGTGTATGGATGTTTCCCAGTGATGGGTTGCAGCTGGAAAGGGATCCGCTGCGTAAAACATATGCTGGATAAGTTGGCAGTTCATTCCGC
>CAIGQW010055764.1:4693800-4711001 GCA_903798125.1 Danio choprae | reverse complement strand
ACACACACACACACACACACACACACACACACACACACACACACACACACACACAATTGTGGGGACATTACATATAGGTTTCCTTTTTTTATATACTGTAAAAACGGTATTTTCTATTGCACTACCCCAAAAAAAAAGTATGATTAATAATAATTTTGAGAAATGGGGACATCAACAGTGTCCTCATAGTTCTTCTTGTAAATCTCATAAATCAAAACCTCATATATCTCCTTGTAATACCTGTAATACCGATGCCATTATACGCACGCACGCACACACGCGCGCACGCACACACATACATACACAAACCATAATTTTATAAATATGACCCTAGGTAACAAAACCATATTGCACAGGTATATTTTGACGTTGTATCACGTTTCACGTTGTATGTTAATATATTGGATTTATGACAAAAGCCATCAGAATTGTAAGTAAAGATCATGTTTCATGAAGATATTTTGTACATTTCCATAAATATATCAAAACACAATTTTTTTCACACCTTTTTATTTTGTCAACATCAGGCTGTTATTAATATATTATCTTACATTTACAAAGGTGATTTTTGAGATTGATCAATTCATGCAAACTTGTAGAAGATGGAACCCTTAATTGTATGTAGATTGATGCAGATGTATAACAACATAACAAAAACAATCATTTGAACTACAACAATATAATTTGCATATGAACTAAGCAATCATTAGATTTAATCACCATTGATTGCACAGTATTTTTATTATAACATGCAACACGTATTTGTGCTCTATGAGTAACTGTTATGCTAAATAGGGTTTAATAATTTAAACAGACCTGTGAAGGTTTAGTAAAAGTCATACATGTCTGATGACCCTTTCCTATGTAGTTGGGAAGTTGGTGGTAGGGTTGTCACGGTACCAAAGTTTCAGTATTGAATAAAAAATGCATGAATAAAAACATCTGCAATCTGCAAAAACAATCACATTAAAATTGTGTCTAAAGACAGAGATAATCAGAGAGAGAGAGAGAGAGCATAAATCACATTTCACTCTTTCCCTGCAATTGACGAGATAACTTGTCAATTAGGAGAAAACGATTACTGCCATTGCCGTTTTTACTGCAATCCATGTTTTAGGTATATTCCAGTAGGGAAAGCCCCGACATATGTCCTGAGTGAGGCACGTGATGTCACATGCTCCGGGGAGTAAAATCTAAGAAAGAGAAAGTAAGATTGCAGGTAAAAATGAGAGTTATACAACCTTTATTTGGCTTATCCCAGGGCTTGCCACAGCCAAATGATCCACCCTCTTCAATCTGCATGAGGTTAGAAATTTGTTTTACACACACATACACACACACACACACAAAAACAAAAGCTTGTGCATGTGCGGACACACACACGCACACACACACACACACACACACACACACACACACACACACACACACACACACACACACACACACACACACACACACACACACACACACACACACACACACACACACGCACGCGCGTACACTATGGCCAATTTAGTACCGCATGTCTGTACCCCATGTCTTTGGACTGTGGAGGAAACCGGAGCACCCGGAAGAAACCCACTCGAACACAGGGAGAACATGCAAACTCTACACAGAAATGCCAACTGGCCCAGCCGCAACTCGAACCAGCGACCTTCTTGCTGTGAAGTGACAGTGCTAACCATTGAGCCACCATGCCACCTCTCAGTGCTTATATGAGAGATTAGAGAGGGTAACTGCCAGATTTCTAGATCCGGGCCTACCAGGTCTTCGGTAATACTACTAGTACTTAAAAAAACACGGTACATTATTGTTTAATTTTATTTAGTACTGACTTGGTACCAAAGTTCCAGTTCTTTTGACGACACTAGATGGTGGTACTGTGTATTGTGTGCAAGCCAGGGCCAGTTGCGTTTCCACTGTCACTTCCGGGGCCTGATCGGGCCAAAACGGGGCTTCCTCAGGGCCAGCGGCCGGCCTTTTTCAGCCCGCCGAATACCTTGGGCTAAAGAGGGCCAGCTGGCGCTTCGGGGCGGAGTGAAAGGAGAGGCGGAGTTTGCACGAGTGTAGTAAAGATGGTGTGCCACCATTACACTAGTTTTACACTCACACACGAGTATATGCACCAACAAAATAAATAAATAAGGGAAAGAAAAACATATAGCTGGTCAGTTTAAAATAGGCTATTCCATAAAACACCTTATAGTCTGGGGGTCTTTTTTGCTTAAGATCATCCTTATGTTTCCCTTAAATGTAAGGGTGTTGCATAAAATAATAAAGTATGATAATGATCAAACTACTGTAATAGTCCCAAGTATTTTGCTAAATATTCTATTATTAATAATCGTAATTCTCATTTGAGAAATGTCTGAGAAAGAAAACACCGCTGGTAATGTAATAGTTAACGCAATAAAGGCAGCATTTTTCTGTTTTCTTTAGATAACAATCAGAAAATGAAATTGAGAACTACATGAATGTGACTTCTCGCGCTGGTTGGTTTTGTTGAGTGTTTTTTAATCTGTCATTTCTGTAGTTTTTTTTTTCCTTTGACACAATTTGTTGGAAATAGCACAAACCACAGACCAGACCTCTCTACAATTGCAAATTCACACAGACTGCAAAAAACAATACTTTTCTTTTTTATTCACCAAAAACAGACAGCGACCATATTGTTTTTGACAGATTAACATTATACAAACTGGTAAAATCTTAATATGCTTCATTTTAATTATTTCAACATTTTTATTTTGTAGGATGTGTTCTTTACATTTTTAGTTTTTTAAGCAACCCTAACTGAAAGCACTACAGTCAGTAATAATGTTAGGGTTTTCAAGAGTTTGTCTGTACACTGTAAAAAATATCTGTAAATTAACAATTATTATTATTTATTTATGCGTTTTAATTGCACTGTAGGACATTGATCTTTTCTCCAACAACATTTGATGTTCAAACGTTTCTAAAAGTTAATTTTATTGACATTTTTAATAGTTTGATGTGATATATTGTCTGGTTTGGTTTTGTAAATTACGATACCTGGTAGTAAACTGCCATTACATTTTCTCTTATTTTACATACTTAAATCTCCTTTATGTATTTATTATACAATATATTGTTTCTTTCCCAGTGAAGGGTTGCAGCTGGAAGGGCATCCGCTGCGTAAAGCATATGCTGGATAAGTTGGCGGTTCATTCCGCTGTGGCGGCCCCAGATTGTTGGAGGGACTAAGCCGAGAAGAAAATGAATGAATATATTGTTTCAAGCCACAATTTTTTTTGTAATAGTCACTTTGATAAAATACATTTGAATTGTCATCATCAAGCGTTGACAGCAGATATTAACATCTCATAATACAATTCACAACCTTAAACAGAAAAAAACTGTAAATCATGAAATGCCAAAACTGTTAGGTAACTGTTTTATTTAAAACAATTTTGCAATGTAAGAACATTTGCTTGTACTGTAAATTGGGTAGCAGCAAATGAATGAACACACAACCTGTATGATATTATCATTAAATCTGAAAATCATATTGGAGATCATTAAGATACATATTTGCATGTATTTTCAGATTATTAAGGTTTTTTTTGTAGAGAACTTGATCACATGGTTGCCAGGTTGAAATTATCAAGTCAAACTATGGCTAGAGAAAAGCTCTAATTAAGGGTTTTTTTTCAAACTCTGGAAACCCTAAGCATGACAGCAAGTAATATTTGATACCAGACAGCCTAACATAAAGCAACTGGAAAATAATCAGCGAATAGTTATTAAGTTGCACAAACCGCCCACTTATCCAGCAAATGTTTTACACAGCGAATGCCTTTCCAGCTGCAACCCAGTACTGGGAAACAACCATACACTCTCACATGCACACACATACACTATGGCCAATTTAGTTTATTTAATTCACCTATAGTACATGTATTTTGACTATGAAGGAAACCGGAACACCCGGAGGAAACGCACGCCAACACGTGATGAACATGCAAACTTCACACAGAAGTGCCAACTGACTCAGCTGAGACTCGAACCAGCGACCTTCTTGCTGTGAGGTGACAGTGCTAACCACTGAGCCACCGTGTCGCCCCCAGAATAAGTTGCTTCCTGTTAATATAAAAAAATGATAAGAGAGGGTGTATCTTCAAACTTCCCTTATGTTTGTACAACATTAAGAAGTTTTTGTATCTCTGTGTGAAATTATGGAACAGACTAGATCTGGAGCTCAAGCAATGTCCAAGTGTAACCCGCTTCAAAAAGCAGTATAAGATTATGGTTTTCACAATGTGGTGTTGGTCTTTCTATATAGGAAAAGTATAGGAACACACATTGGTGTTCCTATATTGTTTATTAAGTCAGAAAAAAAGTTTTTTTTCGGTATCGAATCAACCATTTGCTAGTAAAAATATAATTTTCAAATGTTATTAGTCAGATACACAAACATACACAGTACTATATACAGCAAAATGCTTATACAATCAACCGTGACCTTTAAAAAAAGAAACAAATATCAATAGGAAATAAATTATGGAATAAAATAGCAGATAAGATTTAATAGATAATAGAAAAACATTACAGTGTCTATAGAAAATTAGCATACCCCTTTGAATTAATGACTTTATTTGTCATGCAGCCTAAAATCAAATCACATTTCAAATAACTTTTCCAGCGTTTAAATGGGTTTTTTGTAGCATTCTCCTAACATGTGAACCCTATTGAAAGCAGGGTGTAATGGGACTAAAGGTATAGATTTTCACAGGTATGATGATTTTTATAGACACTGTAAATATAGAAAAAAAATACTATAGTAAATAAGAACAAATATAAAGTATTTTAAAAAAAATCTGATATACAATATAGAAAACTTAGACGTTGAATGTGCAGATGTGCAATGTTAATAAATATCAATAAATGTCCAGATGTTGAGAAAAGTGCTTGAATGAATGTTCAGATGTGCAATATCCTTAAATAGTCATAAATGACCAGTGGTTGTGCAAAAGTGCATAGATGATGTGCAATGACCATAGAAGCATTCATCCTTTATATTTACATTACTTAATTGACAGCCTAATCCTTATTTTTAGCTCTTCTGGATGTTTTTGACAGGAGGAGAATGAAGGCACAGGCCCCCCCTCCACCAAGACCGCCTCAGCCTGCCCCCCGCAGGATCTTCCGTAATGCCGTTCCTGATGGAGGAGGATCTTCGGGGGGAGACAGCAAGGAAAACATGCTTCGGTCTTCTGTGGATCTCCATATTAGTCTTCCCTCAGGGTACCAGACCACCATCAATGTGGATGGCAGGTGTGTAAGCTTACTGCACTGACATTGGGCTAAACAATTCATCATATTTAATACTGAATGCTAGATTAGTCTGTGGTACTTTTGATTGAATAGAGTTGAGACAGGAAATGAGCTGTGACATTGTGCACAATAACCTTTAGACAAAATACAGCTGGTGGAACGGAATGTAGCACAGAGGTCATGAGATTTTTTTACTTGCTATTTTTATAATACATCATTTTTTATAAACATCAAACAAGAACTACAGCTAACCATCTCTAAAGCCACATCATTGATGGATATAAAAGTTAAAACTCAATGTCATTTAAGGAGATTGACTTACAGACCAACTCTAAAATGTCCATCTATGTGTCAGCTGTTATGCACACATTTTAGATCAATCTATCAAATCATATGTAAATCACTATTTCACTACCAAATAGGTTCACACACAACATATGCCGTACTTTGACATTGTACGCAGTGACCTTAAGAAAAAGCTAGACAAAATTCAGCTGGTGGAATGGAATGTAACACAGAGGTCATGAACTGATTTATTTACTTGCTATGTATTTTTCACATGCAAATTTCTAAACACCACACAGGAACTACAGATAACCGTCTCTAAAGCTACATCATTGATGGATATAAGAGTAAAAACTCAATATCATTTAAAGAGTTTGACTTACAGTCATAAAGCCAGCTGTAAAATGTCCATCTATGTGCTAGCTATTATGCACACATTTTAGATCAATCTATCAAATAATATGTAGGCAAGGCAAGGCAAGTTTATTTCTATAGCACATTTCATACACAATGGTAATTCAAAGTGCTTTACATAAACAGTAATAAAAGCAACAAGTATAAGACAATAAAAACAACATTAGAATTAAAGATGAGATTAAAAATTATTTAAAAATATTAAAATTTGTTAAAACAGGTTTTAAAGGGATGAAAAAGAAAAGATAGACATAATAGTGTGATGTGTCGGGTGTAGCACAATGCTCATTCAATAAAGGCACAGCTAAACAGATGTGTTGTAAGTCTTGATTTGAATGTACCTAATGTTGGAGCACGTCTGATCATTTCTGGAAGCTGATTCCAGCAGCGGGGGGTGTGGATTCACCCTGTTTGACTGAACTTTAATTTACTTCATCTTAATGATCTGAGTGACCTGTTTGGTTTGTATTTAGTGAGCATATCTGTAATGTATTGAGGTCCTAGGCCATTTATGAACAAGTAATAATACTTTATAATCTATGGATGTAACTGGGAGCTAGTGTAAAGACCTGAGGACAGGTGTGATTTGCTCTTATTTTTTGGTTCTGGTCAGAATTCTGGCAGCAGCATTCTGGATAAGCTGAAACTGTCTGATTGTCTTTTTGGGAAGACCGTGAGGAGTCTATTACAGTAATCCACCCTGCTGGTGATAAAAGCATGAACAAGTTTTTCCAAGTCCTCACTGAAAACAAAGCATCTAATTCTTGCAATGTTTTTGAGATGATAGTATGCTGATTTAGTTACTGCTTTGACATGACTACTGAAACTCAGATCTGACTCCAGAATCACACCAAGATTCTTGACCTTATATTTTGTTGTTTAACCCCTAGAGCCAAGGTACGCATTCACCTTGAGAACCTCATCTCTGTCCCCAAATGCAGTGACTTCAGTTTTCTCATTGTTTAACATTGTAACAATGTAGATCACTATTACACTACAAAATGGGTTCACACACAACATATGCCATACTTTTAAGCCCATTTGTTAGTGTAATAATTATTTTGAACTTTTGACTTTTTTTTCCTTGTGATTGCATAGATAATTTTGATAAATGTCAAAAATCTAATCATTTCAAGAAAAAACAACAACAATAATTCCGAGATGTATTATATCTTAATTATTTTATTTATTTAAAAATTTCTTTAAAAATCACCAAATATTTAATGTTGTGTGAATTATATTTTAATAGTATTGTATAATATATTTTACACCTATACAAACACCACACAGGAACTACAGATGACTGTGTCTAAAGCTACATCATTGATGGATATAAAAATAAAAACTCAATATCATTTAAAGAGATTGACTTACAGTCGAAAAACTGTAAAGTGTCAGCTATTATGCACACATTTTAGATCAATCTATCAAATCATATGTAAATCACTATTTCTCTACCAAATGGGTACACACACAACATATGCCATACTTTTAAGCCCATTTGTAAGTGTAATAGTCATTTTGCACTTTTTACTTGTTTTTACATAGATAATTTTGATTAATGTCAAAAATCAAATAATTTCAAGCAAAAAAAAATATACAATGACTCCAAGATTTTAAAATAATAATACAATATCTTATAAAAAAACACCAAATATTATTTGTAATATATCATATTTTATATATTATAAATAATATTTTATTATTATTATTATCCAAAGTTCTCACGTTTCCTGAAAATACTTAAAAGTATTTTCAGACATATGGATTTCACATGCATTTCAGACATATGGATTCAAGGCCTAGAAAGTACTTAAAAACAAACATAAGTCTTTGAAAAATGTAATTTAAATCTTGGACAATAACACTGACAAATAATGCAAATCTTACCAATATTTCAGAAAGCGCATTTGAATATCACTAGCATTGTATTTATAAAATTTTATTAAACTTCTTTGAACATGAACTAAATTGGCCGAATGCGAGAGTGTATGGGTGTTTTCCAGTACTGGGTTGCAGCTGGAAGGGCATCCGCTGCGTAATACATATGCTGGAATATTTGGCGGTTCATTCCGCTGTGGTGACCTCTGAAATAGAGAATAATGAAAATGAACGAACATTTGTTGTTCAAATGAAGTTTTAGAAAACACATGAAGTTTTAGAAATTACTTTGACATATTTAATGTAAGTAATAATTAAATGTATTAAATGAGATGTTAAGTACAGTAAGGACTTTTATGGTGCTACATATGCAGGGGTATGAATTACAAAGCTTGATTTAAAATTAATGGTGTATTAAAATGTCCTTAAAAGTCCTTTAATCTGCTGTTCATGAAAGCGTGGGAACCCTGATTATTCATTCTTTCTTGTCGGCTTAGTCCCTTTCTTAATCTGGGGTCACCACAGCGGAATGAACCGCCAACTTATCCAGCATATGTTTTACACAGCGGATGCCCTTCCAGCTGCAACCCATCACTGAAAAACATCCACACACACACTCATTTACATACATACACTACGGACAATTTAGTCTTTGGACTTGTGGGGGAAACCAGAGCACCCAGAGGAAACCCACGCCAACACGGGGATAACATGCAAACTCCACACAGAAATGCCAATTGACCCAGCCGAGGCTCGAACCTGCGACCTTCTTGCTGTGAGGCACCGTGCAGCACCTCACCCTGATTATTATTATTAATAATAATATGTATAGTATATAATAATATTAAAATTATTAAATAATATGTTTTACAGCAAAAAAAACTGTACTTTAAAACTTTTTTATGAGGGTCTAGTTTTAGTTTGGCCTGGATTTCATTGCTGACAATTAGTTGGTGAAGCCAAACATTGAAGACCAGCGTTCATGTAGCAATTTGCTGCTTTACGTAACACCTGTAACCCAAGCTGACTTTCTCTCCATCGTCCTATCACAGGCCTGTCTGCATCACATGATGTAATTACAAGTCTGAACCGTCAAGTAACTCTATCTTTCTCTGTCCTTATGTCTCCTCCTGTCTCTTCAGAAAAGCTCTGATGGATCTGCTGGTGGACCTGTGCAGTCAGTACCATCTGAATCCAGCGTATCACACTCTGGAGCTGCTGTCACCCGATGCTCAGCCCATCAGCTTTAAGCCCAACGCCCTGCTGGGTGCCCTGGATGTCTCCTGCGCCCTGATCAAGGAACGAGTGCTGGAGGACAAGGTGATTCGGAAACCTCCACCCAAAGTGCCAGAGGTGAGTGTCCGTAACACAATGTTTAATAGGTTTTTGACCTTGTGCCTTACGGTGATATTTTTTAAAAAGATCTTTAAATTTAGAGGCAGGCAACAGCAGCTGGGATGCATTTACTAGTATTACACGACTATTGACAGGACATCACTACTGTTGAAATAGTTGTATTGTAATTTAAAATGTGGCTTTAAGGTTAGCTGTGTTCTTATATCACTCTATTGTCTGCTCATTCATTTGCGTTTGCTATATTGAATGCTCTTATTGTATGAGCAACTGTTGTCTTCATCGCAGTAGTTTTCAGATCTACGTTGACACATGAAATACTTAATCTGTTTAAAGCCGTCTAAAATTCCTGTATAGCTTTAGTGCATGATCTCCTTTTCAGGCAAATGCTAATACTAAAGCAAATATTATACCACAAGACCATTAAATGAACCACAACTGATAATAATGTTGAAAAATGTAAATAGAAATTATATGTTTAATGCCTATGCTTTTTTTTACTCATGTTTGCGTTTTTCCACAAGCTTTATTAAAATAATATATACTTAATCTCACTGATGTATAAATGTTGTTCAATGGTGATGTCTTGTTCGGTTTGAATGCATCAGGAGAGCCGAGTGATCATAAAGAGGGTTCGAGCAAAGGTACAGTACTGTGAGTCATTCGTAGACTCTGATCTGAGTTTGTGTTCTCTCTCTTTCTCGAGTGTCTCTTTCTCCTCCCCCTCATGTGTGAATATTTGATGAGAGTCTTACCTTTAGTTACCATGCATTATTTCTTCCTCAGCCTGGCTGGCTGGCCTCTCTCTTGCTCTCTCTCTCTCTCTCTCGTCTCTGACCTCTGGGAAGAAATAGAGGCTCTGACCTCTGATTCTTCAAGAACAACAGTACAATCTGCTTCAGGCAAATAAAAGCATACATTACTCAAGTATTGACACATATATACAGAAATGAAGGAACACAATTTATTTTTAAAGGGGGTGTATCGTGCTCATTTTGCCCAATCTCATATTAATCTGAAGTAACTATAGTGTAATGCTGTATCCATCTTTTCTCTAAAAAGCCTTCAGATTAAGCAAAGTTAAAGCTTCCCTGCTGTCTCTGGAAAAAAAACAGCGCCTAAAGTCACTCAGACAAAATCAGTTAGAAATCTACTGAGTCAGCAGTGTGAAAGCGCAGCAGCTTTTACTTAGCGACCGAATACATCCTGCGATACTGCTGTAAATATAACAGGGGAACAACTTTGTAATCATAACGCTTTGATGCATACAGCAGCAGAGTGCTAAGTCTAGGCGGGTTCCTAGTGCTAACGATCACATTGGTGTGAAGTGAACGTTCAGTACATCATTGTTCAGCTTCTAATTTCAAATCTGCTCTCCCGCAATGAAAGATGAGCACGTTGCTTGTCAAAGATCAAAACTTATGAGTGTTTTTAATAAAATAGCATTTGCTTAGGCTGCAGAAATGTTCAAATACAAGCAAAACAAAACATTGGTGCTTTGTAAAATGAATGCTGATGTTTATGGAAGATCATATTCCATATAGTCTGAAAACGTGTGTTATTTACAACAGATACACACTGTTTGTATAACTGGAATGTTTGCTCTATTCTTCAACCAGTAACCAGCCACTTACTTTGATGCAGTTTGGGAGAAGTCAATGAAATTCAGCAGGTCTAATCTCCGCAGAACATAGGGCTGCGGCATGTCGTGTCATAAACCAGACATGTCGGCATGGAAATATAAAAGTGAAACATTCTAAATAACTCTCGACGGAAACTTGTGTGGAATATGTGGAAAGGTTAATTTAACTATGGCTGAACAAGATCAGCATTTTCTCACACCCAAAAGCACATTTCCAGGGGAAGTGCAAACAAAAGGATTTTAGCACCAGGTTACGTAACCAAGAACCATGGTCTCTCAAATCCTTCATGTTGTATCAACACAAATTGATTAAGTTAACTTAATTGTTTTTACAAATTTAAGTGGATTGAACATAAAACAAATAAGTCATCCCAAGAAACGTAATAATTCAGTTGTTTCAGCTCATTTTAAATAAGTAGTTTGAACAAGCTGCAAAAAAAAGTCTTTTTTTTGTGTGTGTGTGTGTGTGTGTTTGTGTAGTGATAACCCAGAGGTAAGATTGTGGTAAAAAGACACTTTAACAGTCTAAATAACTCTGAATGCATAAGCTAGCACAAGATTACCCCGTTAAATGTTTATTAGAATAGTAAACATAGGCCACATGCTAACTCAGAAGTGTTTGACTGTAGTAGAGAAGGGTCAGGATGGGTCACACTTATGGTTATTTACAGTAAGGAAGGGTGTTATAAATGTTAAACTGTGTCAGCACACTTAACCACTTTCTGAGAACTTCATTCTGTATGTAAATGCCAGTTAAAGCTCCACCAAATGCAAGTTAAAAATAACTTTTAAGACTGAGCATTAAAAACACTTTCATTTGTATTCATTTAGAAGAATCTGAACTTAAGTGATCAACAAACTAGGAATACAACAAAGGGTTTCTTCCTAATAATGACAGAGTGAAACAAGAATTGCTGAACAGCGTTCAATGCAGTACAGGCAAAAACATTCTATTACATTTCCCCCAAAACAACCTTAAAGATGTGTGTAGATTTAAATTAGACTGTTAGCTACTGTTAAATACATAGTTTACTTGTCATGAAACAGGGATATCTGACTGCAGAAAGCTGCGGCTGACCATCCATTGTCACATATGACACACAGTCATTCGGACAAGCCACCAAAAGCGCTTTGATGATTTCAAAATATACACGCAGGTGACAAATACAATATTACCTGTCTAATCAGCTTTTTACTTCATTAATATGAACATGAAGAACAGTTTAAATACTGCATGTTTTTTTTATATCCATAGATGTCTGAAGAAGTATAAAATAGCTGAGTAAGCTTTTCTTCAAGCCTGAATACACTTTAACTCACATGCCACACAAAGCAATCTAAGTGTTAATCTTTTGTGACACCTCAGTCATCTCTGATTCAGGAACTGCCACAAGTTGAGTGTCTTGTTTGTTTTCACTCTGTTTTCTGTGATGAAATTTAGATAGGCTTACTGTACATAGTTATGTTTCACGAGAAAAAAAATTGTATTTGCATTTGAGTGACTGAATTGGGTAATGTTATTTATTGGTTAAGTACCTAAGGTGTAATTCAGTTCTTAAGATGATATTGTTTTTCTAAGCAGTATATTGTGGTTGGTGAAACTTCCTTTGCAAAACACTGCAAACTTGCATTTACGGTCTAAATTGCCCACTGCTCATGTGAAACTTCAGATATCTGTGTTGCATCTTATCATACCTCGATCGTGCACATGATAATAGCTACAAAGGGATGAGAATGCTGTACATTTACAGGAAGAGCGCATTTTAATTAGGTGCCATTTGTGTTCACAATTACTCTTTTTTTTTTTTTCCAGTAAAACTCTTTTCTAGGTGAAGTACACACACTGTGCATATGCAGTCATGGTAAATTGCTAAATCACTATTCATTTTTACAAAAGGGAAACATAATTTAGTTCAGTTCAGCTTTGTTAATCGACAACATGAACACTTGTTTTCATCTTCTTTATAATTTCCTTCAAGACAAAAAGCATTGGTGATATTTAAAAGGGGTAGTTCACTCAAAAAAAAAACTCCTGTTATCGTCTACTCACCCTCATATTGTTTCGAATTGCATCATATTTTTAGTCAGCAACATTTTTTGGCTGATGAAAACCAGACTAAATAAAAATCTGTTTTGTTTTGAATGTCAAAAGCTATAACAAAAATGTACTGACGTTCGTCATTAACGAATAATGACAAAACAAAAATGTTTAGGGAAGGACAGCCATAAACATATTGGTGTTTTGTAACATCTATTTAGTTTTTTTATGAGGTGAGTTGTTAGACTACGCTCAACCCAATCTGAAAGACCAGGACATACACTACGAACAATTTAGCTTACCCAATTCACCTACAGCACGTCTTTGGATTATGGGGGAAACCGGAGCACCCGGAGGAAACCCATGCGAACACAGGGAAAACATGCAAACTTTACACAGAAATGCCAACTGATTCAGCCGGGGCTCGAACCAGCGACCTTCTTGCTGTGAGGCGACATCGCTACCCACTGCTCTACCATGTCGCCAATACATTAACTAACATTAATTAATACAACCTTATGGTAAAGTGTTACCATGGACACATACTGTATATAAAGTTGAATCATTTAAACATATTTGTAATGGGTGAAAAAAATTATTTGAAAGCGACCATTTTTGTAGTATTTGCTAAATATTTTTATATTATTTTCATATATATTTTCCTAGTCAGGTGGTGCGGGGGCGCAGTGGGTAACGCTGTCGTCTTTGCATGTGGAGTTTGCATGTTTTCCCTGTGTTTCCTCAGGGTGCTCCTGTTTCCCCCACAGTCCCAGTCCAATATATAATTCCATATAAGTCCAATTTTTAACTTGTATGTCATACATGTAATTTGCATATATTGTCATATATCAGATTATGATGTGTTGAGTTTTTTTAGGTGAACTAACCCTTTAATATCATGCACGTTATAATATTCTCCAGGAATATATGATGAGCTTAAAAAAATAGTGTCTAGAGTAGATTTAGTCAACTAATATCTTATGAAATCTAGTCAACTAAAACTACAATGATTCCAAAGTATTACTAAAACTAAATAAGATTTTAGTCAAAACACTCAAACTAAATCCAAATCTGTTGTCAAAATGAACACTGCTCTTTACATTCATTTCTTCTGTGGAAAACAAACATTTCTAGAATGCCAGGTAAGACATTTATTAGATTCTTCAGGTGTGTTTATTAATGTAGGAGCTAAAATTCACAGGACAACGGGCCTCTAGGAGCAGCATTTTAAGTAAATTGCTATGAATGAACGTGTCCCATTCATCACATGTCCGTTTTTCTTTCTCTCATCACAGAAAACAGTGCGCTTGGTAGTGAACTATCACCGCAGTCAGAAGGCCGTGGTTCGAGTTAATCCATTAGCGCCTCTGCAGACCCTGGTGCCTGTGATCTGTCAGAAGTGCGAGTTTGATCCAGCCCATGTCCTGCTCTTCAAAGACAATATCAGCCACCAACAACTGGACTTGGACAAGTCTCTGAGTGATCTGGGTATCAGGGAGCTCTATGTCCTGGATCAGACATTAGGTAAGGGATTCACAATGTTACATTAAATGCACCTCTACATTTAAAGGTGCAGTATGTACAGTTGCAATCAGAATTATTAAACCCCCTGAATTATAAGCCCCCCTATTTATTTTTTCCCCAATTTCTGTTTAACCGAGTGAAGATTTTTTTCAACACATTTCTAAACAATAGTTTTAATAACTCATTTCTAATAACTGATTTATTTTATCTTTGCCATGATGACAGTAAATAATATTTTACTAGATATTTTTCAGTACACTTTTATACAGCTTAAAGTAACATTTAAAGGCTTAACTAGGTTAATTAGGTTAACTAGGCAGGATAGGGTAATTAGGCAAGTTATTGTATAACAATAGTTTGTTCGGTAGACTATTGAAAAAAATATAGATTAAAGGGGCTAATAATTTTGACCTTAAAATGGTTTAAAAAAATTAAAAACTGTTTTTATTCTAGCTGAAATAAAACATATAAGACTTTATCCAGAAGAAAGAATATTATCAGACATACTGTGAAAATTTCCTTGCTCTGTTAAACATCATTTGGGAAGTATTTAAAAAAGAAAAAAAAAATCAAAGGGGGTTTAATTATTCTGATTGCAACTGTAAGATTGAGGTTTAGCATTTTACTATTTAATAATAGTATTGCAATCTATATTCCAAATATCGCATAGGATTTTTTTGACCTGGCCCATCCTCCTGTGTTCTCGAATGAGCCCTTCAACTATTAAACCTTTCCATGGAATTTTAGTGGAAGACACACACACACACAAAAAAAAGATTCATTGGATTTGCTAAATTTTTTAAGGTAAGTGGTTGTAAACAATGTATTTAAACAAACCAATTAAGTTGAACATTACTAACTTTAATTTGTTTGTTTATATTCAACCCATATAAAATGTTTGCAACCAGATACCTTAAAAAATGTAGCAAATCTAATGAATGTTTTTTTTTCAGTGCATGGTTAAAATTAAGTTCCTATGTTTTTAGAATTTTATGGTTGGAAAAAAATGATTGTCATATACTTAAATGGCCACTTGTAAAATTAGGCCTGAGGTATTTAATGGTTTATTTATTTGTATTTTTTTATCTTTTTAATTCGTAAGAGCTGTAGTTTATTGAACTTTGCTTGAGGAGGTCACACCATAGGACACTTTTGAGATTTGGCTCAAAAATGTAATAACGCAGCAGTTTTTATAACAAGAGGTCTATGGAAGACAAAGAAATATTTAACCATTTATTGCATTTTAAATGATGACAATAGTAATTATATACATTTTTGTCATGTGTGACAGTGAAACTATCCATATATTTTCCTGGTTACAAAGCCAAAAATAAATGGGTTTTTTTTTTCTTTCACTTAGTAATGAGGCTTAAACTAAGACTAAGAGCAACTGATTGTTTCAGAACGATCTGAATAATGTTTTTAAAGTCTCTTACACAAGGCTGCATTTATCAGGTTAAAATGGGGGAAAAAAAAAAAGAATATTCAAAATTTATATAATACTATATATTAAAAAACAGCAGTTTTTATAAAAAGAGGTCGATTGATGCCAAACAAACATTTAAAACATTCAAACAATAACCATTTATTGCGTTTTGAATTATCACAGTACTAATTATATTCATTTTTGTCATATGTGATAGTAAAAATGCAACGTCACGTCAACTAATCCATAGGTTTTCCTGGTTACAAAGCCAAAAATACATGTATATATTTTTTTTCTTTTACTTAATAATAAGGCTGAAACTAAGTTCAAGGGCAACTGATTGTTTCAGAATTATCTGAAAAATGTTTTAAAGTCTCTTATGCACTCCAAGGCTGCATTTATTATATCAAAATAGTCAAAAAACACAGCAATATCCAGAATTTGTATATACTGTAATTTAAAATAATGGTATTTTAGAAAATGTTTAATTTCAGCTACAATTACACTGGTCTTAAATGCCTCAGAAATATCTTCTTGTTCAGAGAAGTATCCACTTGCAGTATCTGAGCTGAGGAAGTGTCAGTGCCATTGTTACATAACTTAAAAGGCCCAAATGTCACAGCCTGTGACATTTGACTGTTCTTTACTGTCTAGTAGTCAAATGAAAAGTCAAAAAATGTACTTCTTTCTCTCTTATTTGCTTTAAAAATATTGTTTTTTGTTGGTTTTTTTTTGGTTTGATTGTTTCCAGTTCTCCAGCCTAAAATGGCTTCGACACCTGCCTTGAACTACTCAGGTACTGATGCCGTGCACGCGACTTTGGCTACATAGTTGTTGTGGTGGTTTAACCGTACATCTTGAACTGTTTTGAATGTGCTGAGAGTCTGCTTCCTGTCATAGAATGTGCTTGAGCTTTTATGATTAACATTAACCAGGTCACTAGAAAAAAAATAAAAAAGTAAGACATGCTTATGTTTTAATTTTCATCTCTTGCGCTTAGTTTTATTGTGGTGCTTACATTCTTTATGGTGCATTTGTGTAGTATTTAGAAACATGTCCTGCTTATTCTTTCTTTAAGTTTTTTTTTTAGCTACTTTAATGTTTTTGTTTTTTTTCCCATCTGAATGTGATGGCATTGTTGAGGCTTTGCAGAAGTGTAGAGAAGTCCTAGAGAAGTGCGCCATCTAAAGTCATACTTTTGTACTGCTTTGTGTTTATTGCACTTAAACGAAGTCTAAAGGATTTCAAAACACTTGCTTTTATATTTGATCGTAAAGACTATACATGTGTGGTAATTTAAGATAATATATTTAAGATTTATATATATTTAAGATAATATA
>CAIGQW010055764.1:4664701-4688800 GCA_903798125.1 Danio choprae | reverse complement strand
CCGGTGCTAGAGCAGAAACACGTGCTGGTCAGGACGGACAGCACGGTGGCGGTAGCTTATATCAACCGTATGGGGGGTATACGTTCTCGTCGCATGTCTCAGCTCGCTCGCCGTCTGCTCCTCTGGAGTCACACGCGGCTGAGTTCGCTGCGTGCCATTCATATCCCGGGCAGTCTCAACCGTGCAGCCGATGCGCTCTCACGGCAGACAGTATCCCGAGGAGAATGGAGACTCCACCCGGACTCGGTCCAGCTGATATGGGAACACTTCGGGGAAGCCCAGGTCGACCTGTTTGCTTCCCCCGAGAACGCCCATTGCCAGTTGTTTTATTCCCTGACCGAGGCCCCCCTCGGCACGGATGCGCTGGCACACAGCTGGCCACCGGGCTTACGCAAATATGCGTTTCCCCCAGTGAGCCTAATTGCACAGACTCTGTGCAAAGTCAGGGAGGACGAGGAGCAGGTCTTGTTCGTTGCGCCTCTCTGGCCCAACCGGACCTGGGTTTCCGAACTCACACTCCTCGCGGCGGCCCCTCCCTGGCGCATTCCCCTGAGAGAGGACCTCCTCTCCCAGGGACGGGGCACCATCTGGCACCCGCGCCCAGATCTCTGGAACCTCCACGTGTGGTCCATAGACGGAGCGCGGACGACTTAGGTGACTTACCGGTTTCGGTGGTTAACACCATCACTCAGGCTAGAGCACCCTCTACGAGGCATGCCTACGCCCTGAAGTGGAGTCTATTCACTGAATGGTGCGCTTCTCGCCGAGAAGACCCCCGAACTTGCCAGATTAGCGTTGTGTTATCCTTCCTTCAGGATAAGCTGGAGCGCAGGCTGTCCCCCTCCACACTGAAGGTTTACGTGGCTGCCATCGCCGCTCATCATGACGCGGTGGATGGCAACACGCTCGGGAAGCATAATCTAATCATCCGGTTCCTCAGAGGCGCGCGGCGATTAAATCCATCCCGCCCCCCTCTTATGCCCTCTTGGGACCTCTCTGTAGTACTAGCGGGTCTGCAGAGAGGTCCGTTTGAGCCACTCGATTCGGTATCATTGAAAATTCTGTCCATGAAGACAGCTCTGCTGGTCGCGTTGGCATCGTTCAAGAGAGTCGGGGACCTGGAGGCATTTTCGGTCAGCGAATCGTGCCTGGAATTCGGGCCGGCCTACTCTCACGTTACCCTGAGACCCCGGCCCGGCTATGTGCCCAAGGTTCCTACCACCCCGTTTCGAGACCAGGTGGTGAACCTGCAAGCGCTGCCCTCGGAGGAGGCAGACCCAGCCTATTCACTGCTTTGTCCCGTTCGCGCTTTGCGACTTTACGTGGAACGAACGCAATCTTTAAGATCATGTGAACAGCTCTTTATCTGTCATGGTGGTCGGCAGAGGGGAAGTGCCGTATCAAAACAGAGGTTGGCCCACTGGATAGTCGATGCCATCGCCCTCGCTTACAAATGCCAGGGTGAGCCGCGTCCCCCAAGCGTGAGAGCACACTCTACTAGAAGTGTCGCCTCCTCCTGGGCGTTAGCACGTGGCGCCTCTCTTACAGATATCTGCAGAGCTGCGGGCTGGGCGACACCTAACACATTCGCGAGGTTTTATAATCTCCGAGTGGAGTCGGTTTCGTCCCGATTATTGGGTAACCCCGATCAGTCGGGAGGAAACTAAACTCGGTGTCAACAACGCTTGCTGCGCCATGCTCCCTAACACGAAGATACGTGCGCCTTTTTCATTCTGCTAGTAAGTTCCTCATCTGGCGAACCCTAGAGAATTCCTCCGAGGCCCCCAGCACCCGTCTCAGCGGAGGAGTCGAGTGCCTGGCTCAGTGTGATGTCTGGTACGCCCAAATTGGTCTACCCACATGCTGAGGTTCGGTGCCAGCTATGCGCGGTTCCCACGGTGACCCCATACGCATATATTAACCACGGTGTGTTCCCCCTGTCCAGGCGGACCCGTGTCTTCCCTACCCGCTAACCAGCTTATCATATGTAGCACTCCCCCTTATTAGGGCTAGTCCATATGCTTTTAGTGCCATCAGGTCTCCCCTCTTGGGTAGCAGATGGCCTCCGCAGCGTCCTCCCCCTTAGGGGACTGGCACGCTTTCCCAACGTACTGTCGTAATTTAAAATCCCTAGTCTATATTAGCTAGGTAAAAAGCACATTACGAACCCCGATCCAAATCTAAATTTTCCCATGTAATGGTAAATAGAGGGCCTAGGGGACGTTGGAAGGTTGCGCTCTTGGTGATGCTTGTGCGCGCACGCTATGCTTGGCAAACTTCACATCAGGAGCGTGACGGGCTTAGCTGCTGTGGCGTTTTCCATACAGTCTCCCATAGTCTGTAAGACACACGTTGGAGTTCCCATATGAAGGGGAACGTCCTGGTTACGTCCGTAACCCACGTTCCCCGAATAGGGAACGGAGACGTGTGTCTCCACTGCCACAGCACCTGAGTCTCCAGCTGTTAGTTGAATGTTCGGCTCTTCAGCAGGCAATTCTAAGGCTCGCTTCTCAGCAGGCAGCTTATATAGCGTTAATGACTAAGTGCTGTCAGCTGTGGAGCTGAGCTCCGCCAATTCACTTGGTGTTCATTGGCCCGTTTTTTTAATCTCCAGAGTGATTGGTCGTCTGACGTACTCCCATAGTCTGTAAGACACACGTCTCCGTTCCCTATTCGGGGAACGTGGGTTACGGACGTAACCAGGACGTTAGATGACTAAAACTACACTTTCAGTGTAAATGAAATGGGGTGAAATTTAAAACTGTACTATTGTGCTTGGCATTGAATCAACGCACTGGTGGGAGGCTTGCGTTGACTCGAGGCCAAGTGCCTTAGTGTCCCCACCAATGACGATATACAACCATATTGCACTGCTACAAGTGTGATATTGCGTTCATACAACAGTTCGACGGCATAATTTTGTGTATAAAAAGAGAACCAAACACGGAGAGTCTCAACAACACTTTGGTATGAGGAACTACTTTCTTCTGCCATTCATTCACATCTGCAGCTGACTGTCAGAACAGCAGAAACAGTTGCTACTTCACAAACGTCACTTTAGAAGTAGTAGTTAAATGATTCTCATGCATCATCATTCAAATACAAAAGAGAGAGATCGACTTAGAATGTCACTTACCTGTTGTATAATGATTTGTTCAGCTTTAGTTTTAAGTAGCCATCAGAGCAGTGTGGCCAACAAATGACTGCCCTGGTAATAATGATGATTAAATTGAACTAGATACTGGCTTTAGTTTATCCTTTTTTAACAATCTTTGCATAAAAATCACTCTCACAGACTGTTACACTGTTAGACTTTGCTGCAATTTTTACAGTTATTTACTGGAAAAACGCCTAGTAAAATACCACATACATTCTTTACAGTTCACTACTGTAATATGCACTGCATTGTGGGTTTTTTTACAGTAACTTACTGCATATTAGGACATTAGACATTGCGGTATTCTACTGTAATCAAAGTAATCAAGTACTGCTACTGTAGTTGAAGACAAAAATTATTAGTTAACATCTTGTATCACAAAATGTATTTAAAATAGATTGATGAATGAAAATTACTTTTGTAAACCATTTAAAACGGATATAATAACAACAAATGGTGGGCAATATGACAGACTGATGGCCACCGACGCGCTGAAAGTTGCAAATTTATGAAAACAAAATTTTAAATAGCCATTATCCTTGTAAATAAACTACATTCTCGCCTAAAAAAAAGCCTTCATTCATTGTCAAAAGTACATTGTGTTGTCCAACAGCTGCAATATTTGTCAAACTGTAGTGAGTTGTTTAGTCCCTCTTTAGTCCTAGTGTGGGCGAGGTAATACAGAAGGGTGAAGAGACTGTACGAGTGCTGATATTGCTTTAATATCGCACGGCTTTCAGCCAATCAGATTGGAGAACCAGACAGAACTGTTGTATATATATTTTTATTTATATATACATATTTATATGTATGTGTGTGTAGTATACGCACTACATATATTATTCTAACTACTAACTAACATAATACAAATCTTTATATTTTTAATCATGAGAATTATTATTTAATTAATAGTTATTTATAATGTAAAATGATGTCAGTTTATGGTTAGCTAGGTACACTCATACACATTTGATTGTTCATATTTTATCATCTCCACAGCTACATTGCTTCTTGCATCTGCATCCTCCTCTAAAAACCACAATGAGTTAATGATACTCAGGCACATGCGCTTAACATCTCAGGTGTCTATAATTCATCCACATTGTGCCTTTTTTGTCTCCGATCACAACCTTTTTCACAAAGGGCTGTTTCCAAATCTCAGTGCCTTATGCCTGTAATTACCCAAGCTCAGGTGCATACTATTTACATTATCATCACAGACAGAGCCAAGGCCCATTTTCAACACGTCGCAGTAACTGATTTCCGATTATATAACACACTAATAGCCATTCCAACTTTGAACATTCCGTTCTAAGGGCAGAGAGGGGTGAGGGGGAAAAAATGAAAGAGAGAGAGAGAGTGTGCTGAACTTTTGCAGGGAGGTTGAGTAGTCTAATGAAATCAGTCATGATAGCGACCATGATATGAGGGCTGTGATTATTTTGTCTCTCTGCTCTTTCCAGATGTTACTGTTTATTTGTGTAGGTGTGTGTTTATGTGTCTAGTTTGGATCATATGTCTGTGTTTGTCATCAAGTCAAGCTGCAAGTCTGTATACTATCTCTCTCTCATTCATTGTCAGTGTTTGCCATAAAGAAACTTTGCCAGTGTCCATTTCAAATCTCTCAGTGTCAGTGTATATTTCTTCTTTGGTACATTTTGTAATTTATACCACCCATTCGAGTCAAATCTTAACCTCATTTGTTTTATACCAGTTGTTGAATGCAGGATCATTCAAACAAACATTTGCATTTAGTCATTTAGCAGACGCTTTTGTCCGAAGCGACTTACAATTGAGGAGGCATTCACCGATTTAATGTTAACACAAGAAGTGCTGATTATACAAAGGCTCAGAGAATTAAGTGCTTGAGTGTAGAGAGAGAAGAGGTTTCTACAGGTGGTTTGTCAAGCCCACTCACCTGTGTGAGCACACTCCAAATTGTATATTGTTATATATATATTATTATTATTATTATTATTATTATTATTTTTTTTTTTTTTTTTTTTGGGGGGGGGGGGTCCCATCTCCCAAAATCGGGACCCTCTCTTATCTATTATATATATTAAATAGGTGGCATGGTGGCTCAGTGGTTAGCACTTCTGTCGCATTTCTGTGTGGAGTTTGCATGTTCTTCCAATGTTCGTGTGGGTTTCCTCTGTGTGCTCCGGTTTCCCCCACAGTCCAAAGGTGAATTGGATGAACTAAATTGGCCATAATGTGTGTGTGTGTGTGTGTGAATGTGAGAGTTTATGGTCGTTTCTTAGTACTGGGTTGCAGCTGGAAGGGCATTCGCTGTGTAAAACATATGCTGGAACAGTTGGAAATTAAGACTGGTTCGGTTTTTTGCACTCATTATTCCAACAAACCTTTTATCAGGTGTAGTTAAGTACAAGTAAAAAAAAAACTGACGTTATTAATCCAGTATTGTCAAAAAACTGGAACGATGACCAAATAGCAGATTAAAAATAGGTGGTTTATTTACAGGCAGAAACAAAAAGAACATAAACACCCCAAGTGTGAAAAACATAACTGAAACTACACAAACTAAATAAAAACATTAACTACACAAAACCACTGCAAGGAAAATATCAAAGCTTACGTAAAACATAACGGCACTAGAAGACTACGAACCAGCAACAAGACAGGACACACAAGGAACTTATAAAGACAAACTAAACAGGTGTGGCATATGAATCAGTTATCAGGTAACAAGAGGGGCAGGGAGAAACATGACAGGAGAGCACATGGCAACACAAACAATAACCTGAGCCATGTGCTCCCAGAAAACAAGACAAGACTAGAGTAGTATCACAAAACACAACCGAAGTGGCAGAACTATGAGAAGTATATTTACTATAAACAACATTTATTATAAAAAATATAAGTCTAAACACATTTGAGACTGAAACTAATAGTATATGTAAAATGTGTCACACAAGTACCCACTCATCTCATTCAGGGCAAATACAAAAGTTGAGCATTTCACATGTTTTGCTTGCTTGATGTTGCTAAAGGTACTTTGAAATGTAAAACGTAGATTTTTTGCTTTTTGATTGGTTAGACGTAATAGGTGCAAATATTTCTTAAAGTAAACAAAGAGTGAAGGAAAAGCTGGCAGACAACACGTATTCCTGCCATTATATATGATATAGTTTGTATCCGTAACTTCAGTCAAACTACAGTAAACATTTTGAGAATAATTTGTGGATGCACTGTAAATGTAATGTAAACAAATACTTGCCCTCATACCATAATACACATAATACGGCAGCTGGTTTAATCCAAAAATGTGCAGTACTTTTTACAGTTGTGTCTTTTCAAGTTTGGATCATGTTCTCACCACAAATTAACCGCTCCATGTTCGTTTGAAAACATACCAAAACCACCTTTAAGCAGGTCTCATTTGTTCATTTGTTTGGGTCGGTACGGGTCACCTTTATCAGGCTTGCGTTTCCACTGCCAAAAGGGTACCAATGGTGGGCGTAGTGTACGACAAAAAGTTTCAGACAATGTCATTTTTACTCTAAGAAATGTCAAAGTAAAGCCGTACGGGTCGTTTACATATCATATGAGAAACACTTCTAACAAAACAGATGCTTTATACACATAAATACTTGTGTATATATGTCCATTACTAACCTTTCTATGAACATGATTTGATTATAACTGCAGATCAATGATTGTGAAAAAACCAACTGTAACGTCTGCAATTATATGAAATAAATAAATAAATGCAACATACATTAACACATACAGACCTTTATAGTCTCCGATATGTTATCAATTACAGAAAAACTACACACAGCATACATTTAGTCCTTATTTGGGTTCAAAAACAACACAAAATATAGCCCAGTCAGTGCAAACTTCTCATCTGTATCTTTAATCTTTACCAGCACATGCAACCTCTTGTTAGAAATTCATTCCGAGATCATAATAATCTAAAAGGTGTTGATAATAGTTAAACATGGCAGTTTGTTTATGTTTTAGGTTGCAGAAAGAATCATTTGCTACTCTGTTTTTTCCAGCTTCACTCTCTCGTTTGTCCCTTTGAACCCTTTCTGTCAGAAGCGCTTCAATAATCACGCGCACATTATTAATATGAGCTCAAGAAATTAGTTATTTCAAATATAGACGCGCGGCGAGCTCTCTGACGAAAGTGAAACTGCTAGCACCTTTTGACGGGCTCGTAAAACAACTACAGGACACAGCAGATTTTGTTATATTATAACGGTGTAATGTCTCGGCTGTGTTTTAAAAAAATTTTTTTTTGTTGTTTTCATTCTCCTACTTCTGCGAGTGCCGTATCTCTGTAAACCAGTAGCGTTCAGCTACATGTCTAGCTCCGCCTTTTGGTACCCTTTTGCTGTGCTAGGTACCCTTTTCAAAGGGTACCCAAAAAGTGGTACGGTACGGTTCGCTTTTAGGTACCCTTTAACAGTGGAAACGGCCATAAAAGCGTACCGAACCGAACCGTACCGTACCACTCATGGGAGTGGCATGGGAGACCACATGGGAAAACTAGGTTGCTGCCGGAAGGGGTGTTAGTTAGGCCAGCAGGGGGTGCTCAACCTGCGGTCTGTGTGGGTTCTAATACCCCAGTATATTGATGAGGACACTATACTGCTCAGTGAGCACAGTCTTTTGGTTGAGACGTTAAACCGAGGTCCTGACTCTCTGGTCATTAAAAGTCTCAGGATGTCCCTTGAAAGGAGTAGGGGTTTAACCCCGGTATCCTGGCCAAATTTGACCACTAATCTCTGTCTACCATGGCATCCTAACCATCTCCATATTATAATTGGCTTCATCACTCTGTCTCCTCTCCACCAACCAGCTGTTGTGTGGTGTACAGTCTGGTGCAGTATGGCTGCCGTCGTGTCTTGCAGGTGGATGATGCACACTGGTGGTGGATGAGGAGATTCCCACCCAAAAATGTGTAAAGTGCTTTGAGTGTCCAGAAAAGCGCTATATAAATGTAGTATTCGGATTAAAATGTACTCATGCAGATAAAAGCATTAATAATTAAGTTGTAATTCATTTTTTGAGCTCTTTAAGTCCTTCCCTGGTAACCATTTACTCTGAGCAGCTTTTTTATGGTGTGTAAACATAGGGTCATGGCCAGGGTAAAACCCTCAGAGCTCTTCACCAACAGGTCATGACATTTCCGGCCCAAATGTTATTAATTTGCTGTCCTCTGTTAAACCTGCTGCCCTTTAAAAGGCATCTTTTTTGGAGCTCTACAGCTCTGAATTAACAGTCACTTTCTTTCTTACCTTCCACCCTTGAGGGCTAAATTGTGGAATTACTGTCTCCTAAAGCCAATTCAAATGCCACAGTCAATTTTTTATTCTGTTCATTTGTTTTTTATTCTGTGCGATCTAACAGTTGTAATCTTTCTACAACTTTCTGTGCGTATAAAGCAATACATCATTTTTTTCTCTAGGTTTGTACACATTTTCATTTGCGCTGAACTTATCTTTTCTTACTTCACCCCATGCGTTTGCTTTATATATACAGACATAATGCTATTCACACTTCTGCTCTGATTCTTGACTCTGTTAATGTACTCTGCACAGTGAAGTTTAATCAAATCCAATCAATCTGAGTCAAACACAATCATCTATTGTGTTAAATATGTTCTGAAATGTGTGATTGTGTATCTATTAAAGTGTATTTTTTTTTATGCTCAGGGTATGTCTGTGGTGGCAAGTGGTCCATGTGTAGAGGCCCGTCCCAGCACACTGGGTCAGTCTCAGTCTGTGATGAACATCTCTAAGATGTCCCCGAAAGTGGAATTAAAGAAACGCAGAGCTCCAGCACCCCCACCAGCTCCCACACAGACTCTACCTCCAGCATCACAGGTGTGAGCAATTACACACATGTAAATATATAACTAATATACTAATAGTTCTTTGAAGTAGCTTTCATTTTGGGTCACCATCCCCCTCTTACCAGTCCCTGACAGCTACTGAGGCATAGCCTTTAAAAGGAAGGTGATAGCAACAGTTCTTTTATTCACTCTCATGCCATTCATAACCATCATGGCTTTCTTCATATGGATATTTGTATTTCTTAGTTTGATAATAAATTATGTTTAGTGTGGTGCACAAAAAAAGGTATACAAAAATATCCAATCAGTATTGTCATTCCAATATTATTGTCTCTTGAATGTTTACCTGTTGTAGTTCCTGTTATCCACTATTTGTGAAATCAAAACTGGCTTTCGGAGATGTGCTAATTAAAGTGACACAGTTTTGTTAATTGATTTCATCCCTAGTTATTGTTTTAATTGGTTTTTGGTATGAACCCACATTTAGGTCGAACCAACCTAGTGTTTTTTAAGGCCGGGATACACCTAGCCGACGGTCATTTGTTGGGCTGTGTCAGGCTGTTGGTCAGCATCGGTCCGGCTAGTTTGTTTCGTGTGTTCAACACTCTTGTCTGGTTTACGTCAAATCGAGTTGGCCCTATTCTGCATGTAGAATTGGCCATCAGCAAAAGATAACCCTCTGATTGGTTATTCAGCAACGAATCAGAGAACAAAAGAACAAGAACAAAAGCTGAAGGGATGAAACTAAGCAAAAGATTAAAGTTAAGAAGGAACACAAATCAACTGGCTGTACACTAGTCCCGCTAGTGTTGTACACTAGTTCACTGCATTTCTCAAGTATTTGCAAACAATATGGATTATTAGATTATCAGACATATTTACACAAGTGAATCCCTCTATGGTTGGTGACAATTACTGGGATAATGGTACTAAACCCTGCTGTTTTTATGCTTTGTATGTGCGCATTTCATCTTCCGGTTTCCCTTTGTGGAATAAGAAAACCACAAAAAGACGTCCTCTTACTCAGGGGCAGATTATTTCCGTCTGCTGCTGTCCGCTTGGTGTGTTCACATGCAGCTTTTTGGTCTAAATGGCACCAGAAGCACAGAACACTGTTGGTTTTTTATTGCCGCTAGTTTTTTGGTGTTGGCTTGGTGTGCCCCAGGCTTTAGAGTGTAGCAATAGTACAAATAAAAAACCTGTTGTGAAACTTTCTTTTTTCAATGTACAGGACACCTAAAAGGCACAATTACAACTAAACATTGGGCCGATTAAGTACCAAGTTGTAAAAAAACAAAAAAAAACATGAAATAGTACCCCTACAAGTACAATACTAGAAAATGTATTTTACTGTACTTACTGGATTACAAAAGTATACCTTTAAATGCTTTACTTAGCTAAAAAAATAAAATGAAATAGTCACTTATTATTAAACACAATTATTAAAAAATAATTTCTCAAAAGCATGCACATCAATCTCATCTGTGTGCTCAGCCGAACAAAAAGTACAAAAATATCTACAAAAAGGTGGTAACACCAAAAGTATCCGATTTATTCACTCAAAAAGGCTATCACAGTGTGTAATGTCTGACGAAGAGCCGGTGATATTTGATACTTTTGGAGCTTTTGGTGTTGTCGCCTTTTCATATATTTTTGCACTTAATTTCTTTAACCACAACAATTAGCAGTGATGGGAATAACTATTAATTTACTTGCTGAATACTAACAGAGTACATTTTTCAGTAACGAGTAATCAAACTAATTTGATAATTTTGACTGTATAATTTGCTGTAACTGAGCTCACTGAAGCGGTTTTCAACTGTGTTTCATTGGTGTGTGTGTGTAAGTGTTTGGGGGTTGGACAACCACATAAAAGATGATGAGTTTCTAACAATGCACACAATAATGTGAGCTCCACTACATCTACATCAAAACAACTAAAACTAAGTTAATAGTGTTCTGACATGCAAAAAATAGCCTAGTCAATAATAGCGAAACTAGTAAAAAATAGTAGCAAAACTCTTACATTGTCCCACAGCAGCATTAATATATAATATAGAACAGTGTACATTGTTTTATAATTTATTCAATTTAGCGTCAATCTCACAATAAACACAATAGTTACTTTCTATTATAATAGTTACTTTTATAATGTAATTCAGTTACTAACTCAGTTACTATGTGTAAAATAAAAGAAAGAATAAAAGAAAGTATAATTAGTAATTATAACTAATTACTTTTTTAAACTAATGTAGTAATGTGCTCAACACTGATAATGAAGGAGGTCTAATTTATTTTTCTCCTTTTTCACCACACATTGCGTTGTATTTTTCTTAAAATAACACTATTTGCTGAAAACTAGGACACTATAATAATGTGTAGAAGGTGATGACTGTCATTGATATCTTCTGGCTATTGTCACACCATTTAGGCTCTTTTGCAAAGACTACTAACAGTTACACACTGGAAAAATCTAGAAAGGCCACAAAGCGGTTTCTTGCTCCCACATCCCTCCTCCTTCCTAAACAGATCTGACTCTGTGCCCCTGTAATGTTGACTGACGTGCTAGTCTCTTAGATGTGTTTTCTGGACTTTTCTCAGCGGTGGCTGGATTTACGACTGATTAGGCAACACTGTGGAGGTCTAAATGTGACCTGGAATGGGCCGATAAAAATAAAACGGTCACAACAAAGAAGCGTGGCACTGATGCGAGACCACACTGTTTACAGCACAACTCTCTTTCCCTATGTTCTAAAAGAAGGAGACATTGTGTTTCGTGTAAATGACCTCTTTTTTGCCATAAAACCTCTTTATGGATGTTTGTTTAGGTTTATTTTGAGGATTAAGTGTCTATATAGTTTAAGAATCCTTTTTTTATATTATTATTCTTATTTACATGTTTTTGCTTGTTGCTTTTCATGTAGGAGCATGAAGAACAAAAATATTTTAAAAAATGAACAAAAATAATATGAACGCTTTGATTTGACAAACAGTAAGCATCCTAAATCTGATATATCCTCTTACTGTATGTAAAATGACCTCCTTCATGTTGATAACCAAATGAATAGCTTTCATCAATTAAAAAAAGAAAAGAAAAATCAGTGAAACAGAATCCCTAAAACAGTCCAGCAACAAACACTTCTTACACTAAAAACTGACTGGACCAAATTCACACTTCTAAAAAAATTTGCCACTGAAATAGAAATGTTACTTGACAATAAATAAATAAGTTTTTTCTCCTACAATAAATAAATAAATAATTAAGTAGATTAGATAGATAGATAGATAGATAGATAGATAGATAGATAGATAGATAGATAGATAGATAGAGTAGATGCAATACAATACGTTTTCACAAATGTGTGTGTGTGTGTATGCGTGTGTATATACGTGTGTGTGCATGCTGAACTGTGTGTGGTCCCACCATAAAGACCGGTTCAATTAAATGTTCCAGTTCATGACCAGAGCACAGGACAGAGTAATTAAATACTTCAGGGTTTAGCGGGCGACCTCTGAAAATTCATCACAGGCCCAAAATTCCTCAGGATTAAGAGGGGAGGGTCCCGAAGTTTGATACATATATCTATATAAATCTTAATAATTAACATCCGCATGTGAGAGGTTAAAAGATGGAGAGAAAGATTACATGAGACAAAGCATGGTGATACAATTTGGCCATGGAAACTGTGGAATCACCTCAGGTTTATTAAGAAGTAAAAAAGTTATGTTGTATTTGTTTGGGGTTATCATGAGTGATTCTGTTGGCTCCGACATTTTTATTGGGAGCTTTGATAAGTGCCCGTCCCCAAATTAAAGGTATAATTCACCCCCCAAAACAGACACATGTTTAAGTTTCTTTCTTCTGATGAACACAAAAGAAGATATTTTGAAGAATGTTGAAAATGGGTAAACAATGACTTCCATAGTTGTTGTTTTTTCTACTATGGATGTCACTGGCAACCAGTTCCCATAGTTCTTCCGATTCTAAACATCTTTTTGGTTCAACAGATCAAAAAAATCATAAACGTTTAGAACCAGGAGTTTTTCGTTACAGAAAATAGAAAAGAATATCACAGTTCCCTCAATTTTTTATGGCAAACCAAAGTGATCAAATCAAATTATTCAATAATGAAAATAGAAACCCACCATTTATTATCATGAAAAATATTTGACTGATTTTATATTAGATAAATACAATACCTTTTTCAGATAAATTAAAAATCTGGGACTGGACCTGGTCACTTCAAGTGTTTTTTGTTTTTTTTGTTTTTTTTCTGATTGCATAGTGTGAATGGAATGGTTCAAGATGGATATAAATTCAATTGCTTCAGGAGGTGGTTTGGGAAGTATTCCAGATTAAACTGGACTGTTTTAAATATGCAACCATGGTCATGGTTCAGTACGTATCTCAGTTTTGGGGTCACGGTTTGATACGGGTACCATACAACAGGAATAAGCAACAAATCTCCAGTGCTTGCTTTTTCTGTTTATTTTGAAGAACCGAAGAGGTTCTTGTGATGCAAATGTACAAAATAAACACAATAATGAAAAATGAAACTTTATAATTGGGAAACTGTGTATTAAACTTTCAAAGATTAAGCTCAGCCCTCTCTTAAAACAACAGAAAACAATAATTATTTGTTAAATTTAAGATTCAGTAAGATTCAAAACTAAAATCTCTTTTAATGAAAATGCTAACACTGTGTCCATCCATAACAGCAGGTGCAGTGGACAACAACTGTATGTGTTTGCAAAGAGAAGGGACTCACTTACTCACAGAATGACTTATGTGCACACTAGATGAGACAGTTTCCTATTTCCCATTACATAAACACTCGCTTCTTTTGTAGCACCACGTTTTTTTAGACACCGCCTGTGAAGATAAAACGATTTAAACTTTTACTCACAGCAGGGATCATTTGTCATGCTGTCAGTTCCAGAGCAGTGGACCTATCAGAAGAACTTGGAGGCGGGACTAGTGTTGCAAGCTCCTGTTTATGTTAGCAAGTTGGCACGACAACAGCAACATATCAAAACCAATCTTGATTGTTGTGTCTTGATTTTTTAAATGCAAAAACGCTTTCTTGGGGACTGGCTCCTCAGTTGTTGTACTGTTGTGGTCTTTTCTGACCAACTCCAGTTACTGCACATCTGGACTGACTGTATTTGTCGTAGGAGTGCGCGAACCAAAACGTGAGCCTCGTACTGTGACACTTAGTGGAACCCCATTCTTTTTCACGAAACAGTGACCCCTCCTATTTCAACAGTTATACCCATTATGTGTTATACACATAGCTGTAACAAAAAAAAAAGTTAACAAATTTAAATTTAACCTGTGTACACTTTTTGATGATCTCACATTTCTCTTGTACGTGCCATTTGCGCATCCTCCTCTCGCGTAAATCCACCAGAGGCCGCAATATATGCATTTCATCTGACCAGCTTGCTGTCGACTGACCGACTGCCCCACCAACTTTTCCTTAAACCCAACTAATAGTGTTTTCAAAATATTGAATTTATTCAATATTCAAAATATTGAATCTAATCAATTCAATCTATTGTTTGCTTTTGTTTCATCTGGTTTCTGGAATCGTTCTTCACCGGACTCAAACCCTGTCATCGTGGTCCACTCCACTCCACAACCCAAGTCTATTGGCATACGTGGCAAGCTACTGGGCAAACTGGCAACACAGGAAAAGCCGTCCATATGGCACAAAAATAAAAAGCGCGCAAATGGGGTCATACCGCCCCATATAGTTTGTTTTACAGACAAAATGCAGCCAGACGTAGCCCCAGGTACATATTTGTGGTTTCCCAGAAATGTAGACCGGACTACATATCCACAATGAGCCTGTGTTGGCTTTTGATCAGGTCCTGAGAAATGGGAATACGATTGTAGCAGGGGAAATTATACTCTTTGAACAAGTGGTAGCTACATAAAGGTGTAAGTTTTCTAACATTCTTCTATGACACATGAACATGTCATTGCATACATGCATGTGCACGTGTACTTCAGAAGGACCTGGAGCACACAGTGAGCCTGTGTGTTCGGCACTCTTAAGCTCTATGTAGGGGAAAGTTGAAGCAGCACTCAATATTAGGAAAAGAGCAGGAAGATGAATGAGCAGCCAGCCTGCTGTGAAGCGCGGCAAGCCTCTGTGTGAGCGAGGCAAGACCCTGGGCTTCGTAGGCTGTAATTAAGTACTCCTTCCGTCCCTTCTCTCCTCTGCTCTACATTAAGTCTTCAACATGCCGGTGAAGTGAAATCATACATTGTGCTTCTCTGTTGTGGATTAAAGGTCAGAGGTTAAGTTTGTGGTACACACAAAGATCAAGGGTCCTGTTTAAGCGAACATTAAATGCATTTAAAGACTTTGAGGGAGAAAAGAAAACACATAATGGCTTTGAACTGTAAACCAGTGAAAGTAAATCTTCATGTAATGGGGCCAGTACATTCCACGGCATCATAAAACCAGGGCCCATGTATCATGCGCACATATCGTACGGCATACAGTATGATGGCTTAGACTTGATTTTAATTTGACAAGGCCTAAAAGTGAACATTCCCATTTGATATATTTGACTCAAATGATCTTGAATTTAAATATACTTTAAAGAATTAGTTCCCCCAAAAAGGAAAACATTTTTTTTACTAATCACTCAACCTCATGTTGTTTAGAAGCAGGTTTGTTTATCTTTGGCACACAAATTAAGATATTTTCGAGAGCTCCTTCATCCTCTATAGACAGCAACGGTCAGGAGATGTTCAAAGTGGAATTAAAATTGTGTCAAAACATTTCATGTGACTTCACTTATTCAAATGTAATCACATGAAGCTCCAAGAACATTTATATATTGTTTATATAGAACATGTTTATATTTTCTCTACACTTTCAAGCTGTCACATACAGTATACTAGAGCTGCACGATATTGAAAACATCTGACATTGCAATATTTTATCTTTCTGCGATACATATTGTGATATGAAAACAGTTTCACATAATAGTTTGAATAGCTCTATTTGACCGTTTTCTGTGGAGTTCAACAGTATTCAGGTACAGAAATTGAGTAAGCGCAATTGCAAAAAAATACTTTTCTTATTTCGCTTTGTCTTGTTTTTAGTTCAAATATTTAACAATTTTCAGATCAAGTAAAAATATTGTTTTGTTTTCAACTTCCAAAGAATCAAGTCAAAATTATAATTTCTTTTCTTAAAACAAGCAAAATTATCTGCCCGTGGAGTAAGTAAAATAATCTTGTTTTCGCTTTGAAATGTAGATATTTAGACTAGAAAATTTCTAAGTAAGAATTATGTAATTGCAAAAAGTAGTTTTGCATAAATCTTATTGACCTTATTCTGCGATGTAGAAGTAAACTCTTATTTTGCGATTGTTTTGGAACTTATGATTCAGTTGCCTATGGGAGAAATGACTAGGAATAATACATGGCAGAAAACGGTCAAAGTACCTGCTCTACAAACAAGTGTGTTCATGACTGTAAGTAAAAAGAAGAATAATATAATCAGTTTGCAACATCAAGCAGCATAACGAGTTATTTTTAATGTCTAAATATCAATGGAAGTGAATGAGACCGGAAGTCTTGAGCCAAAAAGATTCCAATGGCTGCGCCTGCTCATAAGTCAAGAATAAGGTCAATATATTCCGTATAAATAAAGTAATACAATTCTGTGGCTCCTGGCCAACTATAATTCACTCTCAACATTGCACATCTTGGATGCGACTATTGCGGATGCACACATTGCGATATCGATGCTGAAGCAATATATTGTGCAGCCCTACAGTGTACTATCACATATCACATATGATTCAGGTTCACCAATGAACAGTGCTTGATGCGGGTGGCAGCAACACACTAGAACACACTTTTCACAGAAGCAGCATCAATTAATCTGCAACAGTAATTTTTTTAAAAAAGGACAATATGAATAATTACAAAAGAGGCACATGTTAAACAAGTGCTGTAACTGTGCTGACCCATTTCCTTTGTCCTTAACATACAGAGTGTGAATATCATTTAATTCAATGTTTTTCTCACCTCTGACCTACATTTCAGCATACATGTACTCAGGAGCATTCATCTTAGGCTTGTTAATTTACAACCTACTGTAGCTGGTTTTTAATTTCATGGTTCTACATGGAATTGTATAGGATTGGTGCTGGCTGCTAGTGTCTCGAGACGCCAAAGCCAGCTGGTTCATGTACAGTACAGCTTTTTTTTATGGCTTTGCATTTATTTACTTACTGAATTTGCTTTTGGATGTCTTTACCAACTCAAGTTCAAATACAAGCCCAAATATTCTAATTACCTGCTAGTCCATTGGGCAGGAGCTCTTCGCTTTTTGGTACCCCAATAATTATTAAGAATCCAAATAGAAAAGAAATGATTTACTAAATAAAAAATGTACCATGACATGTTATAAACAACATAGACCTATATTGTTTAGTGGGTCTTATAGGCTAAGTATATAAATTTCAAGTTAATCTGAATGTAAACTGATTATTTCAATTGAAAATACATCTCTCGTTTAGGACAAATACAACATTTTCATTTTTAATATTTATCATAAAATCAATGGCTTTGCACTTACTCCTGTCCTAGTATCCAGCTAGATCATGCTTCATATCAGTGTGTTGGGGCAGTGCTTAATTAACCAGCACAGACTGTAGACTGAGGCCATTCAAGATTGTATTGGGGTCCTAAACAAAAATTTACATGTGGCAGCTAGCGTGCATCATTCTTTAAAATAAATTAATAGACACTAAGGCGTCTATCGCTAAGTTCCCTCTAGGGTCCATTCACACATATACATTTTTTACCGCATTGTAATGTGATGACCTTAAGATAGTAGTCATATACAATATATCAAGTCATATATCAATACCGGGTCTCACTGTGGCGCAGTCGGTAGCACGTTCGCCTCACAGCAAGAAGGTCGCTGGTTCGAGCCTCGGCTGGGTCAGTTGGCGTTTCTGTGTGGAGTTTGCATGTTCTCCCTGTGTTGGCGTGGGTTTCCTCCGGGTGCTCTGGTTTCCCCCACAAGTCCTAAGACATGCGGTATAGGTGAATTGGGTAAGCTAAATTGTCCGTAGTGTATGAGTGTGAATGGGTGTGTATGGATGTTTCCCAGAGATGGGTTGCAGCTGAAAGGGCATCCGCTGCGTAAAACATATGCTGGATAAGTTGGCGGTTCATTCCGCTGTGGCGACCCCAGATTAATAAAGGGACTAAGCTGAAATGAAAATGAATGAATGAATATATCAATACCCCATTTTTGGTCGCATTGGTAAGGCATACAAATATTTGAAAACCTAAAAGGGTCTATTTTTATTTGTATAGATTTATAATTACAATACATAATTTAGTTTTTGTAAAATTAATAAAACAGACGGGGAGTGCTTTCTCGTTCTGCTTCAGGAATATGCGAACGTTAACAAAGATGCATAAATGCTATACAAATGTATTGTTCATTGTTTGTTAATGTTAGTAAATACATTAACTAACCTTAATTAATTAATGGAACCTTATTGTAAAATGTTACCAAAACCTCATTGCAATCATACACAGCTTACATAGCAGTAAATCCCATTCACACGGGGCGTCAGCGCCAACGCTTCCTATTCAATGGGTGAACTTTGAATGGGTGACGTCGGCGCCGTTTCAGTGGCGTTGCTCGCTGTAGAAGTTGGGAATTTCTCAACTGTTCCAGCGCTAACGGAAGTGTCAGCCAATCATATCGCTTTATGCAAATAGCCCAGCTCAGACAGTCGCCGATTGCAGACTAATTTCATTGGCTGACGCTGCTATGACAATCGGCCCCAATGTCAGCCCCAAGTTCAGACACGCCCTCTGTCAAGCGTTAACACTAAAGCCCTGTGTGAATCGGGCATAAGAAAGCAAAAATCAGAATCACCCAAAACTCCTGAAAATTTTAACTTTCTTTAATGTTCCACTATCTCCATCTCTAGATAAACCTTGGCTCTCCGTCCTCACATAACCTGCTTAAGAAACGGAAGGCTCCAGCACCTCCACCTACACCACCACCTAGTACCCCCGAGCCAGATATTTCCACCTACGTGCCTACTGCACCTGTGCAGGAACACTACATCCCAGCGTCAGTCGAAAGGACTCTGCTGCCAGCCCCCCGAACCTCAACTCCAGCTGATGACTCTGATCTGAGCCATAGTATTGAGGATTCAGAGCCAGCCAGGTCCATCTGCAGTAGCTCCAGTGGTGATGATGCAGCAGCTGTTGGATCCAGCAGTAGCAGCCTAGCTGAAGAACCTGTGACGCATCGAGCTGATGTGATAGCTTCATTCACCACCTCTACGCCAGAACCCGAAACCAAACCAGAACATGAACCTGAACACAAGAAAGAAGCAAGTACTCACTCTACACCAGAACTAGAACCAGATCCACGTCCAGAGGTTCTAGCTGCAGAAAACCTAGATGTAGAGATGGAGCTAAAAATGGAGGAGACGGAGAATAACCGTCATAGTGGAATAGGTAATGTACAATATCTTTTTAATCTGGCAAATTCCTAATGATCAACACATAAAAAAAGAATTCCCGCCAGAAGCTGTATACCTTAAAGTGCATGCCAAGTATTATATCAACCCACCATCTCTTTCACTCACTCTGCCACACTAAATCAGTTTAATATCGAATCTACAGTGTGAGAAGGACAACAGGTAAACAAGATCAGTATATTGACTTTTTATTTTTAGCTCTAAACCAACATTATAGTGCATCACTGATTTCTGAAAGCATAACTGTACCTCTCAGCCAAGATGTTCCTGGTATTACAAAAACAATTTCTTATGTACAAATAAATCCTAAAGCAATACAGTGCATGTGATGAAAACTCCACCATCAGAATAGTACACTTTCTGTAACAAATACTATAGTATACACAAGACATGTCACTTCTATAGTTTTGAATAGTAAAAAATGTAGCTGTCATTACGGGCACTCTAGAGAAGGAAGTGTTGCCTTTTAAAAGGAGCCAATTATTGATCGCTGTAGACTGATGATTCTCCGGCGGAGGGGCTCAGTCCAGACGTGTGTTTTTACGACAGTTTCTGCAGCTTTATTGATATGATCCCTCTAGGGTAAGCAAACACGGTGGAATTTCAGCAAATACATGCCTCACTGACATAAGAAATTTATTGACATAAAGGTTGACATCTCTACTTTTAAATGAACCAACTGCGCTTGAAAACAAAAGTTTTCTGATTTTGTAATCTGTATGAAATGAAAGCCAGGTGTCCCATCTGACCTTAAGAATTCCCACTACTGCCATTCAAACACAAATCACATGAAAGCAACCGCTTGAAAAACCACAAACCTGTAAACAAAGAGGTCGCTGTCATTTTAAGAGATTTGCCTTCAGGAATATATTGTAAATTACTTCAGAATACTGGCTTGAACAGATGCAGCTTTATTCAGAGGATAATATTGCATCGCATGGAAGTTAATAATTCTTAGGGTAGTTACATACTTTGATTGACAGGATGACATCAGATCGCATTTTACATAAACAGCCATAAAGGAGGCATACGCATTATCTCTGGCAATTTGGAACTTGATTTTTGATCATTTAATCATAAGCTGGCGATGTGGTGGCGCAGTGGGTAGCACAATCGCCTCACAGCAAGAAGGTCCCTGGTTCGAGCCTCAGCTGGGTCAGTGGCATTTCTGTGTGGAGTTTGCATGTTCTCTCCGTGTTGCGTGGGTTTCCTCCGGGTGCTTTCCTCCACAAGTCCAAAGACATGCCGTATAGGTGAATTGGGTAAGCTAAATTGTCCGTAGTGTATGTGTGTGAATGAGTGTGTATGGATGTTTCCCAGTGATGGGAAAGGGATGTTTCCCTGGAAGGGCATCTCCTGCGTGAAACATATGCTGGATAGGTTGGCAGCTCATTCCGCTGTGACGACCCCAGATTAATAAAGAGACTAAGCCGAAAAGAAAATGAATGAATGAATAATCATAAACTCTGCAAACGGTTTTGGAGAATTTAATGTTTCCCCATTCAAAGAGATTTTGGCACTTGAAATAATTTGCCTTAAAGGGACTTAAAGGCACAACCCACTTATATTCCGTATACTGTAATAACACATGCACCAGGTTGTTTTTGTTTAAAAGAGTATTTAAAAGCCTATATGTTTGGCTCTTTGTTCATTCAAATCCAAAGAAAACTAACTACATGATCTATGATATTCATACTGAGTACTGAGTTTAATGATGCCACTTTAAAAAGCATGTTTTTGGGCAGGCAGTGACACGACCAACCCATCCTTTATACCTGATATCTGCTTTTTTTGTTGTTGTTTTTTACGAAAACATTGTGGTTCATTTGTTAAAAGATACATAATCTTGATATGCCAGGAAAGAGAATTTTAACAAAATAGCTGACATTTTAATACCGTTATCTCTTTTAACATTTAATAATGTTTTTATTAATAATAAACCTAAATCTGTGATCTACAGTTCTGTTTTTTGGAAATGAGCGAAATATGGTGAGCAATGTTTGTAAAATAAAAGAAAAGAACACTTTAAATGTAAAATCAGTAAACAAATAGATCTCTGATTTTAGAAAAATGTTTCAACTAAGTGCTTTTGGTAAACACTTACTGAGCATTGACTGTAGACTGATAAAAATCAACAGTTTTTTAGTGTAAAAGCTAAGTGGACTATATAGAGGGTGTAGGACACCATTTATTGATTTTTTTTGCTGCTCAGTGTTTCTTTAGAAGCCGGTTATAGGACTAAGATTTATCTCCACCTGTGAAGAAGGCTCAGTAATGAAAAATCTAAATTAGTATGAATATAGAAATGTTATGAGAATTACGTTACCAGATTGTGATGGATCTATGTAATATACATCTTTTTTTCACAGCTTTTGATAGTCCTAATTTATCTTATTGCTTGTTTCCCAGCTTTATACTTTAATCCAGAGGATTGCATAATGTGAAAAGCCCTTCTCTCTTTCTCTGTCGTATATCTCTCACTGGATTAAACCATAACACTGTGAGGTATATTTAACAGCTACTATTTATTTCTTTTCCCAAGTCCTGCATGCTATCATAGACATTTCACCCTTTTAATGCAAACAGAATAATTGGGCATTAATAAATTGGATATAATCCTATATAGCCTTTAAAATTCCCCAAAACATCATGTCTTATAAAAATAGTTTAACTTATGTCCATTTCCATTTTGCTTTTTGTTTTGAGAACAATAATCTATCTTTCAGAAAAGACAAATTATAAGAGGCTTAAGGTATGTTCAACTGTATCATTTGTTAATTTAACGTGTATATTGTGAAATTTGCTTGTATGTTTGTAATGAGGCAACAGACAGGTATAAACTGTTAAATGTAAGTGTTTAATGCATTGTTATGCATCGTGTCATATCACTCAGCTCTTACTGTGTGTGCATCACAATATACAGTATGTACTCTATTGTTTGCCATGTGGCCATTTAATTGCACGACACACCATCCAGTTTTACCTGAAAACCTTGACGCCAGTACTTTACAACCAGTCCATTAGTAAGCTCTTTAGACATGCTTTCCATCATTCTTTGGGATTAATGGTTTCTTTTTTGTCATTCATTATGCAAATTATGTGTAGGTGGACCTTGCTGCTCTTTTATTGTAGCTTTGTCAATGTCCTCTCCTTTCTGTTTTCACAGGGAACATTGTAGCATTCACCCTGATTGAACACAGGAACTGAATGCTTAAGCAAATAACATATTTCAGATTTGTATTTATCTTCAAAACATTAAAGGGGAAATTAAGAAAGGGCATGCATATTTACAGAGAGAATTATGGTTTAGGTTCTGCATACTTTTTTAAAGAACTTTGAATATTGTAAAGAAAAAAAAAATCCTGGCTCAACGGCTTTGTTTTCAACCCAAAACTAACCCACAGTTTATTTATTCGATAAAGTGCTTGGTAATTAGCCCAGTATTCTAATTAGGTGGGTTACTTAAACGGATGCAAAAACATTTAGTGAGTTTTTCCTTGACTAAATCGCATTGATGTTGGACTAAAGAATGCTGATATAGAAACAGAGAAGCATATAATTTTTTCTCACCATAAAAGGAGATTTCCTCACTCCTCTGACCTCAAACGCTGCTCTAGCAACAGACGCTAGAGGCCATGGTTTTTAGCCTGCCTGTTAAGCCTGGTTTATACTTCTACGTTGAGTGATCGGCGTGACCCACAGCGCCTGCCTTGCTCTTTGTCGTGCATTTATACTTCTGCGCACTGTTTTTGTTGCTCTGCAATAATACTTCCGAAACGCCAGCTGGCAGTGAGGTTTTTATGTCCTCTGTGTCGAGTTTATTCGCTGGTGTTTTGTTTTTTCTGAACGCCACCTTATTGTAGAAGTAGCTCAAACTCGCTCATTCAGAGGTGGGAACCGGCGGACATGCAACAACTTTAATTATAAGATAAAAACAAAACAAAACTTTCCATTTGAACCTTCTTCACAGGACTCCACACTTGTAAACACTCGCTCCATCTGGCTCGCGCGGCTCTTACCTTCACCCACACTTGTCAGCGCTACCAAGCCGACCAATTACAGAGCTTGCGCTACGCGTCGTTGCGCCGTATAGTTAAATTTTTTGTATGCCGGTACAAAAACGGTGAAGGCTATGCGACCATGCGTAGGCTGTGCCGGAGGATACGCGTGCGCTTGACACAGAAGTATAAGTCAGCCTTTAGAGCTACCGACTCTTATGCAAAGAAACACCTGTTCAATCCCAGCTTAGACCGGGTTGGATGCAGTAGGACCGGTATATCTGTGTATATATATATATATATATGGGCAGCACGGTGGCGCAGTGGATAGCACATTCGCCTCACAGCAAGAAGGTCGCTGGTTCGAGCCCCGGCTGGGTCAGTTGGCATTTCTGTGTGGAGTTTGCATGTTCTCCCCGTGTTTGCGTGGGTTTCCTCCGGGTGCTCCGGTTTCCCCCACAATTCCAAAGACATGCGGTACAGGTGAATTGGGTAAGCTAAATTGTCCGTAGTGTATGAGTGTGTGTGTGTGTGTGTGTGTGTGTGTGTGTGTGTATGAGTGTGTG
>CAIGQW010055764.1:4652849-4664301 GCA_903798125.1 Danio choprae | reverse complement strand
TTAAATGCAAACAAGCCATTAATTATCCCGCTTATTCTATGGTCATTTGCTAAGTAATAGACAAGTTAAAATAAGTTTTGCTCTTTACAGCTCAATATTTGGCTGAATTCCTGTCAGTTATGACATCTGCTTATGAGATCTAGCCCCTCAATGAATCAGCCGTGTCAGGCAAAAAGAGCTTTCGCAAGAAAGATCATGTGTGTGCATGTAAATGAGACGAGCATAGGCTAACAGCTGGTGGCTTTTTCGAAAATAAAATAATTATAAAGTAATAAATACACAAAAAATGCACAAAAATAATAAATACACAAAAAAAGTAATCTGAAAATTATGATTCTGTACCAAAGTTTCTCACACTGCCCTGCAATCGGCAATGAGCATTGCCAAAAGACACTGCAGATGTTGTCAATGGTTCACCAATAATTTGCCAGACAAAAATTTGTCTCTGGTTACTTTGGTCAAAAACAGCTTCATCAAAAGTGATAAAATGTTGGCTGTTTATTTGCTTGTCGCATAAATATATTGTCATTTTATAATGGCTAATGTTTGTTATTGTGATTTTATCACAGTCAGTTACTTTTCAACACCTTTAAAGGCTAACTTAAATCTAAAATGCAGTAGTATAAAGTAATTATTACAATATAATCAAGCAATATTTGCTTTTCCTTCTCTGTTTTCCCCTCTGCAGTCTACTGCTGTGCACCCGTCTCCCTGCGCTCTGGACGCCGGTGAACTGACATTCATCCCTTCCTGATCTTTTTCTCTTTCTCACCTTCTTCTGCCTGATGGTTTTCTATTCATTTGCTTCTGTCTTCTCCCACTTTTGCTTGTTCTCTGTGCTTAGTTCACTAAACTTTAAAGAAAGCCTCAAATATTTTTTGTCTGTAAATATGCGCCTTTTTGTATGCAGCTAATTAGATTTGAAAAGTTGAACAATGGAATGGAAACGTACAGCATGAGAGTTATGTCCTCATCAGTCCTGAAGTATTGTTGTTTATTTACCTTCATTTAAAATCCATGTGATATCAAAATTTACAATGTTTGTTTTGATAGCGCACGTTGTTATTCTTAAAGGTGATCAATTAATCAGTGCAAGTCAATCCACAAAAAAAGATTAATTTGATAATCTTCAAAGTCTGAACATTTGCTCTGTTGACGTTAACTTACAATATTTTTTAACCACGCCCCTTTTACCGTTAGTTATGTTGTGCAAAAAGGAAGCCCCGACCCTCACTTAGTATTCCATTTTAGTTGGAAATACATCAACAAATTGAATAATAAGTCTTTGCGGGCCTCACAGTGGCGCAGTGGGTAGCACGTTCGCCTCACAGCAAGAAGGTCGCTGGTTTAAGCCTCGGCTGGGTCAGATGGCGTTTCTGTGTGGAGTTTGCATGTTCTCCCTGTGTTGGCGTGGGTTTCCTCCGGGTGCTCCGGTTTCCCCCACAAGTCCAAAGACATGCGGTACAGGTGAATTGGGTAGACTAAATTGTCCATAGTGTATGAGTGTGAATGGGTGTGTATGGATGTTATATAGATGGGTTGCAGCTGGAAGGGCATCCGCTGCGTAAAACATATGCTGGATAAGTTGGCGGTTCATTCCGCTGTGACGACCCCAGATTAATAAAGGGACTAAGCCGAAATGTAAATGAATGAATGAATGAATGAAAAGTCTTTGCAACTTCTGGTTCATGCGGATATTAAGGAATTTAGTGGCTCTTTGGAAAGTTTGAGGGAAATTAAAGCATGTGATGTAATGGTCAAAAGTTAATGATAGTTTTCAAACCTTATGCACGAGGTCATGTACATGAAAGGAGTTTCGTTTTATACCATTCAATAGCATGTTGGTTTGCTCCAGAAAGAAATCGGTTGTGTTTAAAACAATATTACTTGCTCAATGTTACCACCATGTCTATTATTGTGTTAATGGTTAAATAAAACCCAAATTAATGAAAGGCAACGAGGAAACCATCCAGATTAACAATAACTTCGTTTACATGGACACCAATAATCTGTTAATCAATAATTTTAATGCGATTAAGACAATACTCTGATTAAGAGTCTACCGTGTAAACAGCGATTTTGAATTAATTTAATCCGATTAAGGTTATAATCGAACTAAACAGAAATTGAATTAAGACGTGGAGTATGCCGATTTTAGTCGCATTATTAAAGTGCAGTGCAGACATGTAAACATCTTAATCAAACTATTACCGTCGTGTAGGATTTTCACCACATTTTGTGACAGGATAGTCTATACACACACGGCTGTTTGACACTATTCTCTGCACCTACCGAGTCAGTGAAGGACCACAGACACCTGCATCGTGAAATGCAGAGGTTTTTTTCCCATACAGCGTGCAGTATCAAACTCAACACTCAAAAAAACAACAACACTCTTCCAGCAGTTCATACTCACATCCAATATCACCTTTGTCACAGGGGGGATGCATGAATGGTTCCTGAATGAAAGTGAAAGTGACAAACTGCAGTTAAAGTCGACAAATTAAAAATAAAACACCCGAAATTACATGAAATTTCAGAGGAGACGTGGATATTGTGGTGATGCAATGACGTTAATGGAATTATGGGCTATAACATGTAAAACGGGATAATAAAAGGAACATTCAAAAAGCAACTCATGTAAACACTGATGTCCATGTAAACGTAGTCAATGTTTTGTTTACATTTGCTCAGCTTCGTATTAGCATGAATGAAGTGCTAAATGCTGTTTTGATTGATAGATTGCACTTTATGTTTGTCTTCAAGGGACTGTATGATTTTCTCTTATTAAAATATTTGAGATGTATCTGCCTTTTTCAGTTTTTCAGAATTCAGGTAATAAATTTAGAGGTTATTTCATTTCATACAGGATTAGTTGGGAGTTTTATGACATTGCACGATTTGTTATGCATTATTTTGGAACATTTTTAGGGAGTGGACTTAGCTCAGCATTTATAATGGTATATTGTATTGTATTGCCATGTATATTAAAGTAATAAATCACCCAAAACTGAAAATATTTTACAGTAAAAAAAACTATTTACAGTACTCATCCTCAAGTGGTTCCTAACCTTCACAAGTTAGGAAACGAAAACAAATACTATGGAAGTCAGTAGCTACTGGTTTCCAACATTTTTCAGAATATCTTCCTTTGTGCTCAACAGAAGAAAGAAAGTCAAACAGTTTCCTTACAAGTGAAGGGAAAGTCAATGATGACATAATATTCATTTTGGGGTGAACTGTCCCTTTAAATTAACTATGGCTAGGAAATTCAATGACATTGCACCTTTTCAAGTGTTCAGAGTTTTTTTATTAAGACATAAAAAGAACAAAAATAATACTATCCTTTATATATATATATATGTAAGTAGATTTCACTATTATGTTTATAGAGGTTTTTAAAACTATCAACATCTAAAAAACCCTTTTCTTCCAAATATTTATGTTGTTTAAATAGCAAATGCTTGAGCAAATGGTCTGACGCATTGAAGCAAAACACACATACACATTGCTTCAATGGTTATTACACACAGAGGGATGCACAGCATTACACTTTTTTTTTTTTTTTTTTATATGAAAATTAAAGGTTTTCAGTTTTTCTACTCACAAAATCTGCCATGATGAGACCACAACTTGCTCTTAAAGGGAATGGGAGATCATGAGACTGCTTTGTTTAATGCAAGTTACGCCCAAAACACACCCATAACTCATTAAGAGAATAAGTGCAATTCATTTAGACCATAGATTTAAGTGCACCTGCGCTATATGATTTAGACCATCCCCTTAGATTGTTAAAAAACGAGGCATGAATGTTGCACAAACCTAATGCTCATTCTAAATATTGTAGATCCGTAAAGAGTTTCTTAAACTCAGTGGGAGTCCTCAATGCAGGATGTTACATCCAGTGACTACAGCTATTTTATATGACTTTAAAATGTTATGACCAGTCTTAAAGATAAAAACTTCTTAACTTGTAAGACTAGTCTAAGTAGTTTATGCAACTGGCACAAGACTAGACATGCAATCAACTGTGCATGCATTTATTGAAAGCACTGAAACACTGCTGGTGTTTATTATTATTATTATTATTATTATTATTATTATTATTATTATTATTAGTTGCCTAAAACAAGGATTATCATTCTTATTATTGTAGATTTGTAAGGATTTTAACTGTGGTCAGTGGGAGTCCTCACTGCGGGACATTACATAACTACAGTTATGTTATAAGCCATTACTTTGTGCTATTAATTTTCTTAGGAATTTTTAATTAAAAATTTCTTATGGCTCCTGTTGCAAGTATGCACCTGATGCCAGATTGGTTTGGAAATACACCAAAGATCGACTACTGCGGGACACCACTATGATTTGTCACCTAAGAAGATCTCCTTGTGTGGTTTGCCACAACGTAAGGTTGTTTGTTTTATTGTGCACGTTGCTTTGTTGGCAAGATATTTGCATGGGTGTGTATGTAATCAAGATGTTAACAATATCAGACTTAGCGGTGTGGCTGGGATTTCAGTCTAATTTTGCAGACGTGACACTGTTTATTCGTGACACAAGATGACATGTGCCACTAATCGATAGTGAGTGTGTGCGCGCATGCACGTAAACTCTCTCTGTGGTTGCAGCTGGCGTATATATGAGCTCTGCTGGGAAAGGGTTGGGAAAGAAAGCTGAGTCACAGTGAATCCAGGAACAGAACAGGCCTCTCTTGAACTTGACTACCAAACCTGAACACATACACGCACATTCATTCCTAGAGTTCATCCTGAGGTTCCACCATTAAAAACCTTCCTTTTCTTTGTTTTCTCTTTTAAATATCTTGAAAAGGGCAAATGCATTTATTGTAGTATCAGATAATTTTGTGAGTGATTTTAGAGTTTAGAAAATGGGAGATAAATCAGTGAGAATGGAATAGCAGAAAGAGACAGACAGAGAGCAGTATTAAGAATAGGATGGTGTTGTGACACACGTATTTGCACAAGCGGTTTTTCCAGAACAAAGTGAATTATGCTTGGCTTTTATCCATGACCCACATTCCATTTGATTTTATTCACCATCTCGTTTTTCATTTACAAGACACAGAGAAAAGGTCTAAAAGAACAGCTAAATTATTTTAGCTTTGTGTTTGTAGAGATGTTAAGATATTAGGATATTCTTAATTATTCTGGTTGGATTATTCATGGATTTTAAATCATTTTTATTGTGATCCAGGCAAAAATATACTTGGAAAACTTACAGCACATTACTCCTCAACAAGCATTGACAAACAATCCATGTCCAGCAATGCTCTGAATTCATTTCGGTTAAATTTAGGCACATGTGACGAGGTATGGGGGTTTGTTCATAAGTGAGGGAAGGATGGAACGTGAGATTGACAGACAAATCGGTGCAGCGGCTGAAGTAATGCTGTCGATGTACCGGTTCGTTGTGGTAAAGAAGGAGCTGAGCCAAAAGGCAAAGCTTTCGATTTACCGGTTAATCTACGTTCCTGAGCTTTGGGTCATGAATGAAAGGACAAGATCTCGGATACAAGCGGCTGAAATGAGTTTCCTTTGCAGGGTGGCAGGGCGCACCCTTATAGATAGCTCGGAGTACAGCCGCTGCTCCTCCACATTGAGAGAAGTCAACTGAGGTGGCTCGGGCATCTGTTTCGGATGCCTCCTGGATGCCTACCTAGGGAGATGTTCCAGGCATTTCCCACCAGGAGGAGGCCTCAAGGAAGACCCAGGACATGCTGGAGGGACTATGTCTCTTAGCTGGCCTGGGAACGCCTCGTGGTCCCCCCGTAAGAGCTGGAGGAAGTGTCTGGGGAAAGGGAAGTCTGAGGTTCTCTCCTGAGACTACTGCCCCAGTGACCCGGCCCCGGAAAAGCGGATGAAAATGAATGAATGAATGAATGAATGAATGAATGAATGAATGAATGAATGTGACACTGGACCACAAAAATGTTGCATAGGTGTGTTTTTGGGTATTGTTTGGGTCAAAATTATCGTATTTGTTTCATGCCTAAAAAGATCATTCAAATTTTAAGTGAAAATAACGTTCTATGAATACATTTTGTTAATGTCCCACTGTGAATATATCAAAACTTTTGATTAACAATGTGCATTCCTAAGCACTTAATTTAGACAACTTCAAAAGCATTTTTTTAGGTATTTACATTATGTTAAACTCTCAGATTCCAGATTTTCAAATATGTCAAACATTGTCCATCCTATCAAAAATTATACATCAATGCAAAGTTTTTAAATTACACTTTTGATGGGTTTTATGGTCCAGGGTCACGTATGTTAGGATTTTAGCATACTGTTCTGCATCAAATATTTTATGTCAGACTGTTTGACAGCCAGGACTTTGTTCAAAATTATCCCATTGGCACCCCAATCCGATATTCCGGCCTGTCTTTACAATCCCCATAATTGATCTCAGTCAAATCAGTTTAATGTGAGCATGATGTTATTTCTATAGATGTTATATAGATGTTTGTTTAAAAACTAACAAATCAAATGTTGATACTGCAGTCATTATTATAATAAATTGTGTGTCTTAAATGTGCCTGTACCTTTACAGTTTTTGTTCAACAGAAAATGCATGATAGTGCATACAGTGTTTATTTTCACTTGATGAAGCATGTTACATAATTGACCCATGGACAGTAGTGACCCATTATGGCATGAACTCTGCATTATTGCATCAGTGACAGTAACATTTATCTTCCTGTTTCAGCTTGGCTGCATTCAGCTCATGAGTCTGTGTCAGAGAGGACAGTACAGCAGGAAGTGGAAACAATGTCTGTGGCCAGCAGCGAGAGTTTTGCAGACCATGGCTATGCCGCATCAGAGGACATGGCAGAGGAGTCTGGCCTGGTCTCTCCCTCTGAAAGAATGCAATCTGTGTCACCCATGGACATCATGTCTCTAAACAGTGACTCAGCTCTGCCTGTAAAGCAGTCCAAAGAGTCTTCCAGTGATAGCGATGAGGGATGTGCAACTTGGGGCTCTAGACAGAGGTATGCACATGTACACGCTTATTCTAGCCACCCAAAACAGAAGCTTCTGGCTGCACTGCTCTGCTCATAGGTATTTCTATATAAATCCATGGTTCCACTTCACCTAATTGATATTTAATATGAACAGGTTTAGAGTTGTGTAGGGGTATGTATAGGAAGGGCTTTATTGTTCCAGTAAGGCATACATTTGGCAAAATATTCACATTTACATGGTATAGTAATACAGCATAATATTTCATAATGTGTAGCCTTAATACTGAGGTGTAAATAAATTTTCACTAAGTATGAATAGCATCTAACTTGACTTACTGGAGGGAAATTAGTTCTGTTTTGACATGCAGTGTAAATAGATCTTATCACTATTTGCGCTTACGCAAATGAGCACTGCCCTTTTCTGTACTGTAACTGACTCAAAAACGTTATTACACATCTTGATCAAGGAAAAAAAAACTAGATGACTGACTTGTAAGACTAGTCTTAGCAGTTTATGCAACTAGCCAGAGACCAGAAAGCCAATTTGCAGTCAACTGCAGATCCATTTATTGAAAACACTTCTTGTGGGATGTTTATTAATAGCCCAAATCTATAAAACTATGGCTAAATAGACATTTGGCTACTCACGATGAACTGACATGAACTGGTTAATATGAACCAATAGCCTGTGTGATGGTTGCAGAAACAATAATGTCCAAAAAATACAAATAAAAAGATGAAAACAAGTGTGCTAAGAAAGTAAATATGTTGAGATTTAACCCTTGTGCACTGTTCAAATTTACTACCCTTTTGTTATGTTCGGGATGAAAACATCCACTGTATTAAACTGCTGTAAAAGTGCATCAGATAAATATTTTTTTCAAACTTTTTGGCATAAATCTGTTAATCAACCTCAGTCCAGATCAAAACTACTAAATTTCTTAGAAAATTATAGGATTTTAAGTCTTTAATTTCCAAACTCACAAATGATGTTACTGATTTTGTGAAAAAAACACACAAAATGGCGTATTTTCAATATAAAAAAGTAATTGTGGACTGGATTTTTTTTTACCTTTTATCATAGTCTTGGACATGTGAATGATGGATAACAACATTGCCTTTGATGCACTGTTAGATTTAAATTTTTTCTCCATAATTTACTGTTGGTGGCTGTTTTTGCCCCTTTGACTTCCATTATAACCACATTTGATGGTGCATAAATGCACAGTCTTTGTTTTTATTTACTCTATGTAGAGAGCTGAGATGCATATTTTGATTTTTTCAGACATATCAAGGTAAGTGCATAAATGTCACTCACACACTCACAAAGCCACATACACACACTTTAATTTGCTGTAATACTCCATATAAAATCCAAAAACTACGCTTTTTTTTTGCACAGGCCTATCTAAAGGGTTAGTGGTGACAACATAACGGTTACAACGTAACCCTCGTTCCCCGAGGGGGGAGACGGAAATGCTATGTGGAAAACTTCCACTATGGGTATTTCGTCAAAAAGCCAATCATCTGAAGAGTAATAAAACGGCCCAATGAGTTGGCGGTGTCAGCGCACGAAGCTTTTTTGTATAATTTGTGTATAAGAATGCCAGCCATGCATTGCAAAAACACCTCATCTTGCTGAAGAAGCTGAACTACAGCTGTCAGCTAAGGCGCAATCACTGTGGCGAAGGAACATAGCATTTCCGTTCCCCCCCTCGGGGAACGAGGGTTACGTGGTAAACGTTACGTTCCCCAGCAGTAGGGGAACTTCAATGCTATGTGGAAAACTTCCACTATGGGCAAATGTATGGTAAACACCACAGCGATTGAACCTCACCACGTCACTGGTGAGAGGTTTGCCAGGCTCCAGCCTGAACGCACCATTATCACCAGAGACGCAGCCCTCCAATGTGTCCCCTGGCCCTTACTTACCTTACTTACCTGTGAAGCGCTTAAAGGCTTATTTATATGTTTGGGAAGTCGTAAAAATACACCTAGTTAAGTTCTAGGGCTTTTTTTAAATACGACAGTACGTTGGGAAAGCGTGCCAGTCCCGAATGGGGAGGACGCTGCGGAGGCCACCTGCTGCCCAAATGGAGAGACCTGGTGGCAGGAAGAGAGAAAGTTAGAGAGAAAGGCGCAGCAAGCGTGTTACAAACACCAAACCGAATTTTCTCATTCATCAGAGTTATCCAGCACATGTGAGGAAATCGTCTCCACTCGAAGATTATTAAATCTCGCAAATGTATTAGATGCCGCCCAGCCCGCAGCTCTACAGATGTCTGCTAGAGAGGCGCCGTGTGCTAACACCCAAGAGGATGCGATGCACCTAGTGGAGTACACTATACACTCGCCCTGGCATTGATAAGGGAGATGGCATCCACTATCCAGTGGGCCAACCTCTGTATGGATACGGCACTTCCTGTCTGCCGATCATAACAGAAAAGGAGTTGCTTCGAGACGTAAGCTCTAAATGCAGTCACATAGCGCAGTGCATGAACAGGACACAGCAAAGAAAGGAGCTGGGTCTGCCTCCTCCGTGAGCAGCGCTTGCAGGTTCACTACGTGGTCCTAAAACAAGCACTATAGGAACCTCGGGCGCCTAGGTGGACAGGGGTCTTAGCAAAACGTGAGAGTAGGCTGGCCCGAATTGCTGGCACACTTCGCTGACCGAAAATGCCTCCAGTATACCCAACACTCTTGATCAATGCCAACGCAACCAGCAGAGATGTCTACCTGGGCAGAAACTTCAGGGTCCACTTCAGGGCATAGGCATGCCTCGTAAAGGGTGCTCTAGCCTGAGTGACGGTGTTAACCACAAAAATGGTAGGTCACCTAAGTCCTCCACGCTCCATCTATGGGCCACACGTGAGTTTTTTGAGATTTGAGCGCGGGTGCAAAATGGTGCCTGTCCCAGAGAATAAGGTGCTTCCTTTGGGATTTGACAAAGAGTGGCCGTCACGAGGAGAGAAGTTTCTGATATGCAGGTATGGTTGAGCCAGAGAGCCACAATAAACAGACCTGCTCCTCGTCCTCCCTGATGCTACACAATATCTGTGCAAGTAGGCTCACTGGAGAAAATGCGTATTTGCGCATGCCCTGGTGGCCAGCTGTGTTAGCCAGTGCGCCCAAAGCACACCCATAACAGCTAGAGAGCGCGGGGTGGAGCCTCCATTCTCCCAGGCATGGAAACTGCTGTGAGAGCACATTGGTGATTTCCACCGCGTATGACTCCAGAGGAGCAGACGGTGAGCGAGCTAAGACATGCGGTTAGAATGGATATGCCCCATGCAGTTGATATATGCCACCGTTGCCGTCCTGACCAGCACATGTTTCCTCTCCAGCACCGGTAAAAAAACGGCACAGAGCAAGATACACTGCCACCAGCCTCCCGGTTTTGAGGGAGGTGCGCCATCATGGTGATTGAGTCCAGCTCTAACCCGAGAAAAGAGATGCTCTGCACAGGGGCAAGCCTGCTCTTTTCTCGGTTAACCCGAAAACTTAACTTAACGGAGCACCCAGGCCCTGGGTGTAACCAATTGATCTCGCGAGTGAGCTATAAAAAGCCAGTCATCGATATAATTGAGTATGCAGATGCCCGCGAGCCGAAGGGGCATTAGGGCATCTCCACGAGCTTGGTGAAAACCCGCGGAGACAGGGAGAGCCCGGAAGAGAGGACTTTGTACTACCATGCTCAACCCTTGCACGCAAACCGCAGAAACTGCCGGTGGCTTGGCAAAATGGAGACATGAACATACGTGTCTATCGCTGTAGACCAATCCTGAGGATGGATGCACCGGGGGATGTGCTTCTGCATGAGCATTCTAAGTGGCTGCTTGTAAAGCAGCGGGTCAAAACGCGCAGAATCAAGATTGGTCATAACCCACAGCTCTTTTAGGGTACGATGAAGTACAGACTTAAAAGCCCAAACCTCATCTCGGCTGGAGGAACCGGATCGATTGCGTCTTTCACCAGGAGGACAGCAATCTCCCCGTGCAGGACAGTGGCGGACACAGGGCTGACCTTAGTGTAATACATGCCCGTGAACTTGGGGGTCCGTTTAGCGAACTAAATCGCATAGCTAAGTCTGATTGTCCAAATGAGCCATTGCGATGGGCTAGGCAGCGCTAACCAGGCTGGTGGAGCTGGGATGGGAGAAGCCCAGCTCGACCATCGCTGCTTTCGCTGTTGCTCGCACTGGAACCGGGAGAAATCAGCCTCTCAGAAGACAGCACCTTTCTCTCTATCTCTCTCTCTCTCAAACAAACAATGTCGGAGGATGACAGCAGAACATCTCTTTCAGTCTGCACGTGAGGCTTTTGAAAGCGAAAAGGTGGTTTTGCGATGCACGGCTGGCATTCTTATACACAAATTGATTGTGATTGCTGCCAGCTGCGTGCAATGACACCGCCAACTAATTGGCATTTCATTGGCCCGTTTTATTACTCTTCAGATGATTGTCTT
>CAIGQW010055764.1:4631956-4643408 GCA_903798125.1 Danio choprae | reverse complement strand
TTATTATTATTATTATTATTATTATTATTATTATTATTATTATTATTTCAAACAACTTTGAGTGAGTAATTAATGACAGATTTTTAATTTTAGGTCAACTATCTATTAATAAAATAACTTAATAAAACAGCAAAACATTATATATTTGTTCATTCCATTTTTTTAATGCTTCTACTAAATATACCTACTGTACTTGAAAAATATTTTACAAATATTTAAAAAATTATAAATATTCAATTCAGTTCAAGTTTATTTATATAGCGCTTTTTACAATGTAGATTGTGTCAAAGCAGCTTAACAAGTTCTAGTAAAGTCCAGATTTCAGAGTTTAGTTCAGTTCAGTTCGGTGTGGAAAATAATATATAATAAATATGAAAAATAAATAAAAAATACATTGATTTTCTTTTATCTCTGCTCACTTTGACCTACATGTCTGCATTTTGACCTAAATCTCAAAATGTTTTGATTAAATTGATTTCAATATTAATAATATCAGTATCAATTTTAATAGAATGTTAAATTAATATCAAATTGCAGCATTAAAAATAGAAATGCATCACGCACCTAGTCGAACAATAAAGCATTTACAAGTCACAGATTTACAAAGGAGACAGTTCTGTTTTTGAGAGAGTAGCTTATACACAAATTAATGTAAACCTTAAACAGTTTTGTAAAACGTTGTTGTAAAATATTAAGACAAAAGAATTAAGTTATTAGAAATTAGTTGTTAACACTATTATGTTTAGAAATGTGTTGGAAAAAATATTCTCTCTGTTCAGAACACTTGGGAAATATTTTATTTAAATTTAAAAGGATGCCTAATAATGTAAGCTTAAATTGTATGTGTGCGGCAAAAATAGATATTTATTTAACCTATATTGACAGTAATCGCGGAGCCTTGTGCACTTGTGCTGATGTTTTACTAAAACACATGCGAAGTACAAAATTTCCTGTATCCTACATAAAACATTATTTGTATGCCAAATAATGCCTCATTCACACTAGCAACGACTTTGTAGCTGCCTGTCGCTCTGGGTGGCGATTGAAACCGTTGTGGGCGTTCCCACCTTGAGGTTGCTTAGGTGATATTCACAGAGAGCGAATGAGTTTACGTGCCACTGAATGTAAACACTGTTCAGTACATAAATCAGTACATAAAACGCTTAATTACAAATATAATCAAGAAAAAAGTGTGTTCTCTGTCATTGCGGCTATTTATCTGATGCAAACGCAGGTCTGTGTAGGTCTACAGCACGGAGAATAGCATAGATATTTACATTAGATGCCGCCTACGCTGTTGTTGCCTATTGTAAGGAATGCGTTGATAGAGCTGCCATTTTAGTACAGGGTAGCGCTCCTGAAATGAATGTGGGACCAAGATGCAGTGGAGGACTGGTCATAGATATATAAACATATATACATATATCAATATTCGGGAGTTTTCCTGGTGGTCAGTATGCAAATACTTACTTGCAATGCAAATACTCACTACTTACTTCTATTTTTAAAATATATTTATTATCTGTTTTTTGTCCTGTCTCTGTAATTCTGTTGCACTGTAGAAGCTTCTGTCACGAAAGCAAATTCCTCGTATGTGGGAACATACCTGGCAATAAAGCTCTTTCTGATTCTGAAATATTTTTTTTTAATTACGAAAATTGTAATTTTACATCACTTTCATCGATGGATGAGTGACCGCACAGGCATTGCCGACAAAGAGTGTGTGTTTGTGTGCATGGAAATGTATTATCCTCCGTCCCTGTTAAATTTGATCTAATCCATGTCCTGAAACACACCCCCTCCTCATTCTAACGGAGGGAGCGATTCGTTTGTGAATGAATCTCCGTTATGAACGACTCGTTCACTTAGCCGACAATAATACAAGTTTCTAGCACCGCAGCATCTTGTCATCATATTTCATTTACATTGTTTGCTTATTTTAGTCAACAAAACTAGCATAAGCCTAGTATTTAGTGCGAGTTGGTGCTACTTTGCCTTATGGTCAGTGCAGTAAGTGACTGTATTATCATCAATACTTGTTTAGCACAAAAGTTTGTAACATACAAAAAAAATAAAAAGTAAAATGTTATGCCTACTGTTATGCTCGTTACTACACCCATACACAGTTCTAAAGTCCAGCATCTTCATATTGGCTTTGCAGTTGACTAGTGCAGTTGAATGACATTTGTCCTGGGAGCACTGTACAAATGTGGTGGCACTATTGACGCATGCTTAGGGTCTGTATGAGATATCTAGTGTATTTATCTATGGGAGAATACAACCGGCCTCTGCAGGAGCTGAGAGAAGAATACAAGAGCTCTACTGATGCTACTATTGGCTGTCACTCAAGAAAGTTGCTTTTCATTTGCATGAAGTTGAAGGATTAAACCACCTTGCCGCCAATGGTCACTCGCGTAGACGGAGGTCGTCGGAAATCGCTCGCTCTCTGTTGAAATGCTTGTTGCTTTGCCGTTGCTAGTCGCTGCTCATAGTGTGAAAACAGCTTAAGATATAGCCAATGTTTTTGTAACAAATAATAATAATAATAATTAAATAAAATGTGGGGCCTCACGGTGGCGCAGTGGATAGCACGTTCGCCTCACAGCAAGAAGGTCGCTGGTTTGAGCCTCGGCTGGGTCAGTTGACGTTTCTGTGTGGAGTTTGCATGTTCTCCCCGTGTTGCCGTTGGTTTCCTCCGGGTGCTCTGGTTTCCCCCACAAGTCCAAAGACATGCGGTACAGGTGAATTGGGTAAGCTAAATTGTCCGTAGTGTGAATGGGTCTGTATGGATGTTTCCTAGAGATGGGTTGCAGCTGGAAGGGCATCCGCTGCGTAAAACATATGCTGGATAAGTTGGCGGTTCATTCCGCTGTGGCGACCCCAGATTAATAAAGGGACTAAGCCGAAATGAAAATGAATGAATAAAATGTGATGTATCTGGGGCTTACGTCAATGTAACCTAGTTAAATGTACATATAGTGCAGGACTTGAAGATTTGAAATCATATCCGTTTAGCAAAGACACATTTATATGACCAAATGTAAATGGAAGCATTTCAAATCAGATAGCCATTCATCCAATCAGAGAAAAGGCATGAAGTGAACGAATGTAAACATGCCCACTGGTAGCTATAAACAACATTAGGCATTTGACCCATCTTTCATACTGTACATTCATGTTACAATGAAAACATAAAGAATGTGTCTTGAATATTTGACGATTTGATGCATTTAATTACGCAGGTCCCTGTCACGCAGACAAGAAGGCAAGTGAACGGGAGACTTGGCACCATTCAAGCAACATCACCCCTCTCTTACGGACGCTAAACCTTCAACTGGGATCACCATTAGGGTTTTTAGAAACTCATCGCCAAATCTGATGTAGTAGTATTTATGCTAACGCCTTCTTTATTTATAGTGATATGCTGCTTCACATCCGTGCCAACACTAATTTGCTTAGTTTTCTGGGAGTTTATGTCCAGCTGCTGACATGCAATAATTATTTGTTTTCATACGTCTGCCTGACTTCTATACTTTATATCAGTATTATACCTGAATATATTATGCAGGTATTTTCTGTTGCATCAGAGTATAAGGTGGTGGGCTGCATTTTTGTATCCACCTGCCAATCACAGCAGTCTAAATGGTTACTATTTGTTTTTATTATTATTATTATTATTATTATTATTATTTCAAAAGAACATTAGGTGGTAAAATGGAAAACACTGAGATGCTGAAAGACTTTTTAAATTGTAAAAACATATTTTAAAGGCATTTCTTTAAACGTTTTACTGTTATTTTAAAGAATATTTAGAGAAAGATCATAAGATCAGTTTATTTCCATTAGAAAGGTGGACTGTGGATGACTCCTGATAATGTTGCAGAGCTGTAGGTACACATGCTGTATATTTGACCAATACTAATGCACTTTTTGAAAAACTGAATAAATGGCAAACACAACATTTCGAAAACCTTACTTTATGATTGGATTTAAATGAATCAAACCTTTTCACCAAGCTACTGAGCAACTGTGATGTAGAGCGGTGCTTCAGCTTTAATTTATCGTATCGGAAAAATTCATAGAGTAAAAGTGATTAATATATTTGCAGAAGCTGTAAATATTATACGTTGTTATTTAGAATTCTAGCCTATATATGACATACCGGTACGGTTGTAATTTTTTTGACTCGTTGACTTGGGTATGCCCAAGTTGAACATTTTGATAAAATGGCACTAATATAGTAGGTTTCAGACACTAAAAGCATTGTAATGAAAGACGTTTAAAGAATGTTTTGTAATGATTTGATTTTATTTTTTGATTGGAGCACAAAATGAATCAAACTTGTAAATCAATAAACTTTGTAATTTTACAATCTTGTATGTCTTGCTGATGAATTATGCATTCGACGAAAGCAATGTAGGTAAACAAAACTATCATTTTAAAAACTAGTAATGTGTCTTCAAAAGCATGTCATTGTTTAGTCTAGTCAGTTAAGGAACACTCCACTTTTTTGGGAAATTGGCTCATTTTACAAGAGTTAAACAGTTTCACCATTTTTCAATTCATTCATGGAGGAATGGAGTGCATGAGACTGATTCCTGAAAGGCTACAGTGACAAACAAGTCTACGCTTGATCCTGTGGGCCAGCCTGATCTCCCGCTGGTGCCCTACCCACCTGCAGCTTCCACGATGGACGTCCAGCTTCTCCAGCCCCCGGCGCCTAGACTGCAGCTCCACACAGGAAGTTTGGTTAGAAGAAAAAATTATCATGCCTAACATAGCCTGGTTTCTCTCTAGGTTTTTTTTCCTTCACTTCGTCAATTGGTGAAGTTTTTTCCTCGCCACTGTTGCCACTGGCCTGCTCGGATCGGGACTTGTGGAGCTGCGCTTTGGTGGATTTGCTCTTCAGTATTGAACTTTAAGCAGTGAAACTTAAACCACGCTGAACTGAACTGAACTAAACCCTGAAATCTGGACTTTACTAGAACATCTTAAGCTGCTTTGACACAATCTACATTGTAAAAAGCGCTATATAAATAAACTTGAATTGCATTCAGTCAGTCTCTAAGTCTGGCGGGAGCACTTTTAGCTTAGCTTAGCATAGTTAGACCATTAGCATCTCGCTCAAAAAAATGAAAAAAGTTTTGACGATTGACGATTCTGTAGTCAAACTGTGTATTCATAATGATGGAAAATGTAAAGTATTTTCTTGGTCTAGGAACTATACTTTCATTCTGGCGTAATAGTCAAGGAACATATCAGCTTGGTAACTAGCAGCGCTGTGTAATATCATTGTGCCTGCTGCAGTCATGGTACGGCAGCAAAGTTCCTTGATTGTTACGCCAGAATGTATAGTTCCTAGCGATATAGTGAGTATAGTTCCTAGCCAGGGTGGCACGGTGGCGCAGTGGTTAGCACCGTCGTCTCACAGCAAGAAGGTTGCTGGTTCGAGTCCCGGATGGGTCAGTTGGCATTTCTGTGTGAAGTTTGCATGTTCTCTCCATGTTCGTGTGGGTTTTCTCTGGGTGCTCCGGTTTCCCCCACAGTCCAAAGACATACGCTATAGGTGAATTGAATAAACTAAATTGGCCGTAGTGTATGTGTGCGAATGAATGTGTATGGGTGTTTCCCAGTACTGGGTTGCAGCTGGAAGGGCATCCACTGTGTAAAACATATGCTGGATAAGTTGGCGGTTCATTCCGCTTTAGCAACCCCTGATGAATAAAGGGACTAAGCCGAAGGAAAATGAACGAATGAGTTCCTAGCCATGTAAAGCAAGAAAATAGAAACGTACATGATATAACTACTAAAGAGTCCAACTTTAAATAGGAAAATTAGTGAAACTCTCTTTTTTTATTATTTTTTAAACAAGACGCTAATGGTCTAATACGATTCAATGATTTATGCTAAGCTAAGCTAAAAGTGCTCACGCCAGAACCGAAGAACAGCTCAATGGATTAAAAAAATAGTAAAACTGACTGTTTAACTCTAGGGAACTTGTAAAATAAGCCTATTTACAAAAAAAGTGGAGTGTGAATGAATTCTAATAAGTTTGAAAAGTGCTAAAATAAATATAGCATTAATTCCTGCTTAATATTAATTTGATATGCGAGACTGACTAAAGACATTGCTAGCTTTTGTGATACCCACAATCCCAGAGAGATTTTCGGAATATAGGACATTTTAAAACACTAATGTGTGATTTTGAAGGTTCACCTCCTGTCTGGAAAAACTAGCTTTTCATGCCAGGTTATATACCTCTTGCACCATGTCTCCGTTTATTGCTCAACTTGTTGATCCTGTTTTCCAGCTGTCTCAAACAACGGTTCTGGCATATGTTTGGACAATCTCCATGAAACCAATGCTTCTCTATATACAAACTGACAAATAGGCTTTCTGGGGTAATGTTGCTGGCTTGGTAGCTTAAGATTGATTATAAAAAGAGTGTGAAGCCGATTGAAATGATAAACTTTAGCTACAAACTAATTCGATTAGATTTTTTTCTCGAAGCCTTGAAATCTTAGTGGTTCCCATGATTAGGAGATTTGTTTCTCACTCTTAAAGCACTTTGAGTGTGAGAAAATATTATGTTAAATTCATCAGATGAAATCTGGATATGTCAGGCATATCAGGGCATTTACAATGTTAATGAACGGAGAAATCAAAATTTGCTTGATCTTCTATCTTACAGTATAAAAACATCCGGTAAGTTTTAGAACTCAAAACTTTCTCTTTAGTCTAAAGATATCGAAGCCAATCTGCCAAAAACGACAAGTTGAGTAATGTGCTGTTTTTTTTGGCCAAAGACTATCGAATAGGCCAAAGACTGCAGAATAACGAATATCCGTCCAACAATTTGCATATGTAGCAGGTAAACTAAATGATAGTTTAGAAAAGGCCGTGCAGTCAGTGTTGGGTGTAATTAGTCACAAAGTAACTAGTAATGCAATTAAATTACTTTTCTGCTGAAAAAGTAAAGTAAGGGATTGCATTTCAATTTTAGCTGATTTAATTATATTTATTCATTCATTTTCTTTTCGGCTTAGTCCCTTTATTAATCTGGGGTCGCCACAGCGGAATGAACCGCCAACTTATCCAGCATATGTTTTACGCAGCGGATGCCCTTCCAGCCGCAACCCATCTCTGGGAAACATTCATACACACTCACACACACATATACGGACAATTTAGCTTACCCAATTCACCTATACTGCATGTCTTTGGACTTGTGGGGGAAACCGGAGCACCCGAAGGAAACCCACGCAAACACGGGGAGAACATGCAAACTCCTAATTTAATTATAGTTACTTAATATACTTGCCTAAAATACGGTTCATGAAAACAGTTCCTAATAAATAAGTTTAGAGAACCAGAGTAATTGTAACATTGTAATTGTTTTTTTACACATATATTTGCTGTATATGATTTTTTTTTATTAAAATTTACACTTTTGCAGCTTGTTCAAACGACTTATTTAAAATGAGTTGAAGCAACACAATTCTTAAGTTTTTTTTTAATAAAGCTAAGAATTAAAAGAGTTTGTTTGCAGATAGGGCGACGCGGTGGCGCAGTGAGTAGCACAATCGCCTCACAGCAAGAATGTCGCTGGTTCGAGCCTCGGCTAGGTCAGTTGGCATTTCTGTGTGGAGTTTGCATGTTCTCCCCGTGTTCGTGTGGTTTCCTCCAGGTGCTCCGGTTTCCCCCACATTCTAAAGACATGCGCTATAGGTGAATTGGGTAAGCTAAATTGTCCGTAGTGTATCTGTGTCAATGAGTGTGTATGGATGTTTCCCAGTGATGGGTTGCGGCTGGAAGGGCGCTTCATAAGTTGATAAGTTGATAAGTTGGCGGTTCATTCCGCTGTGGTGACTCCAGATTAATAAAGGGACTAAGCCGAAAAGAAAATGAATGAATGAATGTTTGCAGATACATCAACCAACAAAATACAACTCTAAATACATCTCTGTCTGTCCCTTTTGTTGAATATAATTATAATTTAGTTTATATCTCATCCACAATACATAACTCAGGAGCAATTATAGACAGATAGCTCATTCGCTCCTAACGTGAACCTCCTCTCTACTTCGTTTGAAAGGCATCTACTCAATTTGTTCAAATATTTTCAACAACTGAAGTATGATTATTTTACACATGCCTTTCAGAGTACGTTATGCTGCTGTGTATTAGAGAAATGAGCTGCAGGAGCAAGAGAGCAGAGCTCATTAATATTCATGACCCTTCAAAATAAGGTAAAATCAGCCTTTGCGTTCTAGGGCCTACTTTTGGGGTCCTAAACGAGCTTTTAAAACTGTTTCTGGTTATGTTTTTCCACTTGCCTAAGCCATATACCTTCTTTATCACAGAGCAGTTTAAGCATAATGTATTAATGAATTCTATGGCACCTTTAAATCATTTTACACCAGATAAACATGCAGCTCAGGTTAAGGTCTGCTAAACGATTGCATCTCAAGAGAGCTTTAACTTAATGCCCACCCAGACCACTATCAAAAACCCACAACTAAACCGAATGGTTACGAGATGCCTTTACTGGCAATGATCAGATCAGTGCTCAGATGGACGACCACATCAGATCTCTCATGACTCACCAAAACATCCTAGTCAGTTTGTTTCTTGTAACTAGAATTACATTCTGGAAAACAGACTTATTTACAATTGTGTAACTATAATGAAGGGGCCTCACAGTGGCGCAGTGGGTAGCACGTTCGCCTCACAGCAAGAAGGTCGCTGGTTCGAGCCTCGGCTGGGTCAGTTGGCATTTCTGTGTGGAGTTTGCATGTTCTCCCCGTGTTGGCGTGGGTTTCCTCCGGGTGCTCCGGTTTCCCCCACAAGTCCAAAGACATGCGGTACAGGTGAATTGGGTAGACTAAATTGTCCGTAGTGTATGAGTGTGAATGAGTGTGTATGGATGTTTCCCAGAGATGGGTTGCAGCTGGAAGGGCATCCGCTGCGTAAAACATATGCTGGATAAGTTGGCGGTTCATTCCGCTGTGGCGACCCCAGATTAATAAAGGGACTAAGCCGAAATGAAAATGAATGAATGAATGAATATTAATAGTCTTAATTACAGTCAACTCATGACACAGACTCTCCACTGTTATCATTTGGAGCTTCAAAAGTAAAATTTATAATCATTTCCACTACAAATACTATTTAACAAAATAATAATAAACACCAAAACCTGTATTTTTAGCTTGATCTCACGGGGGAACATGACATTTTTACGCTTTGTCAGTTTAGTGGATAATTCATACGAGTTCAGTCATACGAAAATGTATGATTTTTAACCAAAACCCAAACGTCATTGGGGGATTAGCAAATTGCACTAAATTGCGCAAGTGAGATTGTACAAATTCATACAAATAAGCCACTAAATTAAAAAGTTACACCCAAAAATAGTGGGTTCTAGTGTGTTTTGGAGGCATATTCTATTAGGTTTTACTCATTTTAGCATGCCACCAGTATAAAACAATATATTACCTGTAGAGACCCACATGAGCAGCGCAATATATTAGATTAATCGCATCCAAAATAAAAGTTTGTTATCGTGTATGTTTGTTATGTATACAGTGCTCAGCATAAATGAGTGCACCCCGTTTTGAAAATTAATTTCTCAGGGAATACAGGGAATAGATTTTGGTGCATTCAAGCACAACAGATTTATTAAACAGATATATTTATTACAATAATATTTTAGGAATAGAAAAATAACACATTTAATTTCAAATAAAGTATTGCAAAAACAAACTCAACTAAATTTAATATATTTTTTTATGTTTTTCTTCCTCTAATATTTTTCTATAACATATGAATTCGGGGTGTACTAATATAGTCATATATGCTGAGCACTTATATATTGTCAATACACGCATGCATATATTTGAGAAAATATTTAATTCATTCATTCATTTTCCTTCAGCTTAGTCCCTTTATTCATCAGGGGTCGCCACAGTGGAATGAACCACCAACTTATCCAGCATATGTTTTACGCAGCGGATGCCCTTCCAGCTGCAACCCAGTACTGGGAAACACGCATACACACTCACATGCACGCACATACACTACGGCCAATTTAGCTTATTCAATTCACCTGTACCGCATGTCTTTGGACTGTGGGGGAAACCGGAGCACCTGGAGGAAACCCATGCCAACAGGGGGAGAACATGCAAACTCCACACAGAAACGCCAACTGACCCATCCGGGACTCGAACCAGCGACTTTCTTGCCGTGAGGCGACAGTGCTAACCACTGAGCCACTGTGTCGCCAAAATATTTAATAATAGATGTAACATATATATGTATATGATACAAATGTTCCCAGTGATGGGTTGCAGCTGAAAGGGCATCCTCTGCGTAAAACATATGCTGGATAAGTTGGCGGTTCATTCCGCTGTGGCGACCCCTGTGTTACATTACATCCAACAGTTTGTTAATGCAGACTACACCATACTGTAATGTATTAACTAAAGTGATAATCAGTAATAAATACAGTCGTTTTTACTATAGTAACCTGGGTTGTATCCTAGTATAATATACCCTATCCTTTTAGAAATCGACAACTATCATAAACTCCTCTCGTTCCTACATTGATGTGTTGTTTCATGTTTTTGGCAGAGGCATCTGTAGGGCTGTGGGCTGTATCTGTGTCGGGCCAGGCTCCTCCTCATCCTGATGGGGTAATCCCCTCTATGGCGGATGGCAGTAAATTCTTCCCCTCCCACAATCCCTCTGTTGGTCAGAATTCCGGCTCGTTTGTGGCCATTCTGATATGTGTTACGAAACTGCAAAATGACTGTTTGCTTCCAAACCAGGGCAGCCATTAGTGAAGGAAAACAAACTCTGGAGAAATGAGCTCAAAGGTCACAGCATTACATGCGTGAAGAAAGAGAGGTATCAATGTAGATGTGTCATTCACTGAATCAGCAGGTATTCTAATCTGGCCTTTAGGCATAGATTAGGGATGTAACAGCGTGAAAATGTCATCATTATAATGGGAAAAATGATCATGGTTATCAATATTATCAAAAAATATCAAAAATATGTCACACACACTTATTCCACCAAGTTTGAAAATTAAGAAATGACAGATATATTTTGCAGTTTTATGTCATTTTGGGACAAACAACGTAAACATGGATGTCTGCATTTGGGATTTGTTTACTTATGTTTATATTATTTCATGTGCATACTTTTTGTTTGTGTGTATGTATGTGTGTGTGTGTGTGTGTGTGTGTGTGTGTGTGTGTGTGTGTGTGTTTTTTTATGGGTAATTACGCCTACACTTGTAAAACTACTTCACAAGGATCCATGTTTGCGTCTTTTTTTACAATATTCAACCATCCATCCATCCACCTATCCATTTATCATTTCATCTATCCATCACCATCCATCCATCCACCTATCCATTTATCATTTCATCCATCCACCTATCCAT
>CAIGQW010055764.1:4608558-4623801 GCA_903798125.1 Danio choprae | reverse complement strand
TATTTATTTATTTATTTATTTATTTATTTATTTATTTATTTTTTCCCCTTATGTATGTACACCTACACCTGTACACCTAGTTATATTTACATTTACACACACACACACACACATACACACACATACATGCAAACGCACGCATCTGCCAGTATCTGACTGTATTGTTGTTGTTTTTGTTTTTTTGTTTTTCATGTTTTTGTGGTTGTTCTTTGTATGTGATCCCAATTTGTGTACCTCTTGCATATTCTAATAAAAATATTCAACAGAAATATGAGGAAGGATTTAATTGTGTAGGCCGCTGCTGCTTTGTGTATTTGTATATATGACATTTGAGAGAAATAGCTAATAATAATTATAAATATAATTAATTATAAGTACTTATAAACTTGTAATTATAAGTGATGCCAAAGGTCTAAATGGTTCGGAGGCTATGTTTACGCAACAGCGATGTAATAATAACAGAAACATTTGCATTTTTGTAATTGCAAACGCAAGGTATTTATCATACCTGCCATTGTCATCAACATTTGTTCAGGGAGACATGGTGCTGTTTAGTATTAAATCTCCTTCGAAGGTGAGATTTAAGAATAATAACGAATGAATATAAGGGAATAATGAAGGATGCTTTCGAACGGAAACTCCAAACATGAAGAAATCCCCATAGTGCTTCGATGACTCAGCGTGACTAATAATCACACTGCTATGGAATCATTGTCTTTCACATCATGTCAGGAAAGTACGGTTATGATCAGTAGTAAATCTCTGAAGGCTAGAGGGCGCTCTCGCAAGATGTATACAACCACAAAATACGCCCTGAAGTAACCCAGGGACTCCTTATAGCGATTGGAGAGTAAACAGAAGATTTAACTGCTTCTATTGATACAACAGAGTTAATAAATATGTATGGGTTTATCTTATAATTTCTTCTGATAATAAAGTATGTAATGATGCAATAGCTTTGTTACTGCTTAGAATGCTATGATGAAATATGTTGCGTGCTTTATCTGGCTTCCTACACAGAATAATACACACAAAGACTTCTTTCAAACACTTTTGAGTAAAAACTTTATTATATGTAATATTTGCATATGCCTTCAGATTATAACATTAGTAACATTTACTACAAAGTGTTGTAGTTTACTAAGAAGCTTTGCAAACAGCGGCCAATATTGTAGAATAATTATCTCATGTTTGACTTTCGCATGATGATATCGCGTTTGATATTTTGTGTAGCTTGTCAGTGAACTTCTGTATGGCTCTGTATATTAAACGTTGCTCCATCTGAACACACTTGCTAGAGATTTACAAATTAATTGTTTTATGTTCAATCCACTTAAATTTGAAGTTAAGCTACGATTTGTGTTGGGACGACATGAAGGAATTGTGTGGAACCCAGCATTTCTTTACAGTGTAGGAAGAGCATTTTTAGTCTAGCCAGTGTCTGATTCTTCTATATGAAATGAATAAAACTGTAAATTCAAATGGAAAACCTCAGCTAATTGTGAAATATGGTACGGACGTGTCCATTTCCAGATCTAAAGTGCAAACAAATTTAGCCCACCCATACAGCAAACATGTGCACAGCCATAAGAGCTTCAATCCCATTCATCATTCAGATTGCATAAGAGCCTATTCCTCATTGCCCAATGAATCTCTCATCCAATTAGCGATTGTCCATGTTTCCAAAAGCTTTTCTTCCTGGTTGCCCATTCAGCCATCCCGATGACATGAAGCTTTCTTATTGCGTCCTCTTGCGCAGTGGCTCCAAAATAATGGAATTGCCCAATAATAATGAAATCAGAATGAGCAACTGAGGTGTGACCATTGTGCTGTCGACCAGTGCCTCATTTGGAAGATCCACATGAAAATCTTGGGCGTACCAAATTATGCTCATCTTCCAGTAACATTTTATGATTCAAAACACACTAAAAGGTGAACACTGATACTGTACTGTGTTTTTATTGTAAGTGGGGCTGATAAAAGTTATGAATGATTGTCAGGATGAATGAATCAGGTAAATATTTCCTAAAAAAAGAAAAGGTCTGTATTTATTCTCAAGGAGTTGTTGGAATTTACAGGTAATCTCACTCCCACTTGACCTTTATCGGGTCACTTAGCTCTGGGTCCAAGAATCCTGACCTGGCAACTGTCTTCAGTTAATTAAACAAAACTAAGAAAAGGTTTCTCTCTCAGTATTCTCAGAAAATCGGTCTTGCCTACCTGTTCTCTCATGTGCTATATCAGCACAGTTGAATAACGTAGTCTTGTCAAGTTGTACCAAATATTGTTGAACTGGGTTGTCAATCGCAAACTCTGACTACGTGAAGGTGAAATGAAGCCAGATATCATCACTCCGTTGCTATAGCAAAGCGTGTTTGTTTTGGGAGATAAAGTTGGCAAACGGCCCGATTTTTGTTCTATTCGTCTTTAATAGCCTACGTGTATGCACAAGTATCTCGACACAGAGCTTGGTCTTGTGTTATAAAATATTTGATTTAGACTTGATTACAGGGATCTTGTCAAAAAGACTCCATTTCGACTCCGAGAGATTTTGACGTGGTATCTTCTTTGTCTTTTAAATATAACGTTCTTGTGCCTTATCATAAAATCATGAATATGAAATATGAGATACTAGATGAGGTCAATAAAGTATTCGACCAATATTTTGAGATAATAATGTGTCTCTCAAGCTGACTGATGGACAATTCGCAGATCTAGTTTAGTTTTAACTAAAAGCTATTGTGCATTTGAAGTAAAGCATTTGTGTGAGTGATCATTACTGCTCCTGGTGGTCTGTGATTCTAGGTATACTTATATATACACAAAAAGGTACTGTTGGACAGTCTTATTGAATAATTAAAATTGTATTTAAATTTTACTTTTTAATTTTAATGTCTGAAAAGTAACCAGATTACCCAATAAGTGTTTTAATTTTCTAAACAATAGAAATTCTACGTAATTCATTAAATTTGAGCCAAACAGGACTTTTTAGCTTTATGAAAAAGTAACACTCAAAGAATACTGAACATTTTATGTAAACATTTCAAAGCAATGACACAATATTTCATAAATACCACATATTGACATACTGTTCTGACTTAGTTTTCAATCTTTAGTCTTTAGTTAGATATAATCTCTTTAGTTTAGATATAATAATAGATAATAGAATTAGAATGGAATAGTATAACAGGAAACACGATTCTTCTGCTTCTCTAAACTGATTTATAGAGAACTGTTAGATTTATGTACAGTAGTTAAGGCAAGTACATTATAGGCATCTGTAATTAAATTACATAAAAATGAAAATGAATCAATTTTTTAATCAATTAATTAATTTTTAAATGTAATTTAATTATAGTTACTAGTTACTTTGTAACTAATTACACCAAATATTGCTGTTGAGTGAGTAGTAAGAAAAGATTTAGGGTATTTTTGAAAATGTGTTTATTTTTAGATATTTTTTTGTATTCAGTTTAGTTGTTTTGGTAGTTTTAATTTTTTTTTAAAAATCAGAAGTTCTATTTTAGTTTCTGCGTTTTCATTCATTCATTCATTTTCATTTCGGCTTAGTCCCTTTATTAATCTGGGGTCGCCACAGCGGAATGAACCGCCAACTTATCCAGCATATGTTTTACGCAGCGGATGCCTTTCCAGCTGCAACCCATCTCTGGGAAACATCCATACACACCCATTCACAACGGACAATTTTAGTCTACCCAATTCACCTTTACCGCATGTCTTTGGACTTGTGGGGGAAACCGGAGCACCCGGAGGAAACCCACGCCAACACAGGGAGAACATGCAAACTTCACACAGAAACGCCAACTGACCCAGCCGAGGCTCGAACCAGCGACTTCTTGCTGTGAGGCAAACGTGCTACCCACTGCGCCACTGTGAGGCCAATTTCTGCGTTTTAGTTTTCAGAACTTTCAACATGTAACACTAAATTTCCATTCAGCAAGATGACACTGTTTAGATTTTAGTTTTCAGTTGTTCATTTTACTGTTTAAAGGTTGTTTGCTAGTTTTTGATCTTGATTTAGGAATTGCCAGTAACACTGAATAGCTGAAACGGCATGTATTCAAATCTTAAACGAAACGCTAAAGGAAATGAAGATGCCCAGCAGCGGGATTGAGCACCTCTGGTGTCAGTAATCATGAGATAAACTGTTCCTGGCAGCACATAGGCTAGTACATTTATTGCTCAACATGCTGTATCCATGTCGCTATCTGTTTTCCCAGTGCCTGCGCTCTTGAGGAATGAAACGTGTTTTTGTACAGTAACAATGTTCTCTACCTCTTCCATCTTTTCTTCGATCTTTATGCGTTTTCCAGACCCTGACATAAGGAAGCATCCTGAAAACAGCAGGCTTCACTCTGGGGAAGTTTGATGTTCTGGGTTAGGTTTGGCTACAGTATGTTACACTTCTTAGCAGCTGTCTTCTTCATGAACAAGTTGTATTTATGAAACCTGTGTGTGATTTTCTCATAGAACGTTTCAGTGACTTTTCCGATTCTTTAATCGATCATGCCCAGTCTGTGTAGTCACATCTGTCATTCCATGTTTGTTAAAATGAACAGTATATCGTTATATACAGTAGGTCAGTAGGTATTGCTAAGGGATATTATTTTTGGAAATGTTTCTGAGTTAGGGCGCACGGTGGCGCAGTGGGTAGCACGAACGCCTCACTTGCATGTTCTCGCCGTGTTTGCATGGGTTTCCTCTGGGTGCTCCGGTTTCCCCCACAAGTCCAAAGACGGGCGTTATAGGTAAGCAAAGTTGGCCTAGTGTATGTGTGTGAATGAGTGTGTATGGATGTGTCCCAGTGATGGGTTGCAGCTGGAAGGGCATCCGCTGCGTAAAACATATGCTGGATAAGTTGGCGATTCATTCCGCTGTGGCGACCCCAGATTAATAAAGGGATTAAGCCGAAAAGAAAATGAATAAATGAATGAATGTTTCTGAGTTTTGATGTTGAATGTACTTTATAAAGCCCTTCAACTGCACATACAATGAAGATTAGAAAAACAACGTAATCTTCATTGTTCAACATTTCAAGGAATTTTAGTTTGGGCTATTAGAGCAATGTTTTACAAAATAACCAAGCTACTTCAACAACAAAAAAAAAAACACCTTGATTTCAACACAGGCTCATTGGAAATACGTACTTCAGCATATGTTAGACTGCAGTTTCTAGGTGAAATGAATGCTACGGGGCAGTATTTGGTTTCATTTCACATTAATGATATTTACAGGGACATACTATCGACAAATAAAGGATTATTTTTAGGCAGTTCTTTGGAACACACCAAATAACTATCCTGAAACAACTTTAAGGCGTCTATGATTTGTACAGTCACAGAAAAGAGCTCACAATCATAGAAAGCAGCTTACTGAAAACAAAAGTGACACTAAATAAAAAAATGCATTACATGCAAGTGCCCCCCGCCTCACCCCAAATATGGCTTTATGTGTCTTTAAGGGATAGTTCACCCAAATCTGAAAATTGTATCATCATTTTACTCACCCTTCACACTCCTGTTTGAGTTAAGGACGTTTCTTTCTTCTTTTGGACACCAAAGGAGATATTTTGATGAAAGCTGGAAACCGGTAACCACTGACTTTAATAGTTTGGTTTCTTTAAAATATCGTCATTTGTGTTTATCATTGTTCATCTCTGCGTGAACTATAAATATCCCGTTTCAGGGAAAAGACTCATGTGCTGATCAATTTTTTTTTTCACCCTCAGGCACTGTACAGCACTTTTTAGTTAGTTTAGTGCAAACATGTTTTTTTTTTCAACCCAGGCTCATTCTGATTGCGTACCCCTATATACATTTCTGGAGAGAGCAAAATACATCCCAGGAGCTACGTTTCTTTTGCAGTTTTTGTTTTCGCGAATCCACCAGAGGCCGCTGTGTATACTTTTTGAGATCTCAAATTTCATTTGCGCCTGCTGTTCTCACGTAAATCCACCAGAGGCCGCTGTCGACTGACTGACTTACTGACTGACCAACTGACCGACACCCCCACCCTAAACCCAACCAATAGTATTGTAAAAAGCATCGACTGACCCACCTACCCACTTCTCTAAACCCAACCAGTGTTTTCAAAAGCAATCCAGAAAAAGAAAAGCCCTTAAGGCAGCATGGATTTTACCACGTTTTCAGATTTTAGCACATTCTCACCCTTTATTTTATTTTTTGACTTTTGTCTTACCTGCTTTCTGGAACCGTTCTTCACCGAACTCAAATCTTGTTGTCGTGGTCAACTCTCCTCTGCGTCTCAAGTCCACCGATGTACATGTCGAGCTACCAAACAAACTGGTAACAGCGGGAAAGCCGTCCACATGGACGTAATTGGTCAGCTGGTAAGCGAGAAAAGGAACGGCGTCATACCGCCCTGTAGCATTTGTTTTAAAGACAAAATGCAGCCATACATAATTCGCGATCTCCAGAAACGTATATAGGGCTACATTTTCAGAATGTTGATTTTTGTCTATGTTGTTTTTTTTTTAATATGTCCAATATATTATATTCTAGACTTTTCATGGCATATGTCATATTAAGACTAGGGTCCATATGCACAGGGTCCAAAATGAACAATGGTTAAGGGCCAAATGTAAGAACAAACAGATTTTGGCATATACATATAATGAGCCAGTTGTCTTGTAACTGTAGTGTCTCCACAAAAAGGCTGCAGAGTTGCACATGCACTCTTAGATATGTACTCTCAGACAAGGACATGCGCTCAATAGAGAAGTGATGTCACTGTGAGGGGTAGTGTTAAATGTCAATAGTGTCTGAGAGTGCACATGCAGTAGGTCTACAGACCCTTGTCCAAATGTTTGCATATATGTTCAATATTCCAAGCGTTATGCCAGATTGACAAAAATACAAGCAATATGTTTTTTTACTTTGTTTGTCATTCGGTCATTCAGTACATGCAGTACATTGCTTTAAACAGTATCATTCAATGCAAATACAAAATATTTAAAGGGATAGTTCAACCAAAAATTCTAATTATCTCACCATTTACTCTCCCTCATATGATTTTTGATATGGGTAAGAGTAAATGGGGAAGATATTTGAAGATACAAGTGAAGATATTTTGAAGAATGCTGGCTGCTGGCACTCATCGACTTCCATAGTAAGAAAAAAAAAACCTACTATGGAAGAAAGAAACCCTTGCCCACTTTATATTAGGTGGCATTAACTAATATGCACTTACACTGAATTTAATAATTTGTTACAATGTACTTATTGTGTAAATACATCTTTGACATTATTAATTAAATACCTGCATGTAGAACTGGGCGATTTGGCCTTTTTTTGCAGTGAGGCTGGAAGAGTCACATCCGATGTGAAAAACAATAGCCAGAGTAATTTGTGGTTCATTGCGCTGTGGAACGTCAGTGAGGTGAACTATTCCTTTAATTCTGCTTCTTTTTCCAATTCGTTTTGTTTTGACACACGCCACATCCTTCATATAGCCTTCTGTTTGCTACGTTGATTACAATTCAGAATTTTCATCTTTGGGGCAGTTAAATGGTAGACCTGATCTTACTGTTGGTAAAGGTTGCGATGTCTTTGACCTCTGAAACACTCGAAACAATTATTTTTGCTGCTTGTTCAAACTACTTATTTAAAATGAGTTGAATCAACACAATTCTTGAGTTTGTTGGGGGTCAGCATAATTGTTTTATGTTCAATCCACCTAAATTTGTAAAAACAATTAAGTTAACTTAGGGCTTACTCACACCAGTTTCCCAGTTGCTTTGACAAGTGTGAGTGCTCCGAATCGGGCCCAGGCGCAATTCAGTTGGCCGGCCCTGGCCCGGTTGGAAGAGGTGTGCCAGAGCGCAGTTCGATTGGGCTTTGGCATGGTACGCTTGTAGTGTGAGTGCAAAGCGCGCCTGAGCCCAAAACTGAAGACACGACTTCATTTTTAAGGGACTGTTTCATATGAATTTATTAATCATTCCTACTTTTCAATGAACGTGAACTGTCGTAGTTTATTAAAGACGCAACCCCCTCACTGCACATCGGCTGCACCTTCAGCTGCACCTCCTAATACCTGCAGCACGATGACTTTTATGATAATTTATAAGCGTCAAAAGTTGTGGATCTGTTCAGTTAAATATTTGACTGCATGTCACTGCATTCAAAACGACTAAAATAATACAAAACAATATAACTAAAGCAATGTCCACTGTGCTGAGCGAGAGAGCTTCTCTTTCTGTTAAACAGATCAGTCGCATCATCGATGACGTAATCGTGCTCGGATTCGAAGGTAAAGATGCAGTGTGAGTGCGGGCCGTCGGGGGAGAGGGGAGGGGGGACAACCGCAACAGTGCCTAGTGAGAGTACGCCCTTAATCAATTTGTGTTGGGACAACATGAAGTAACTGTGTAGAACTCAGCATTTTTTACAGTGAAGAAAAACTTTCTGTCTTGAGAGGCGATTTTGTGTTGAGACGCGCATCTTTTGAATGATTTTCTAATAGCCACGAGTATTTTGCGTGCTGCTTGTGCGCCTTGCACCCCTTACGTTTGTTTCCTCCAGGTGCTCCGGTTTCCCCCACAGTCCAAAGACATGCGCTATAGGTGAATTGGGTAAACTAAATTGGCTGTAGTGTATGTGTGTGAATGTGAGAGTGTATGGATGTTTCCCAGTACTGGGTTGCAGCTGGAAGGGCATCCGCTGTGTAAAACATATGCTGGATAAGTTGGTGGTTCATTCCGCTGTGGCGACCCCTGATGAATATAGGGACTAAGCCGAAGGAAAATGAATGTATGACTTCACAAATCTTGAATATGACAATATTATTAAATATTACCAGTAAAACAATAACAACAGTAATGCTCGCGCACATCACGCAGCTGATTCAGTCGTTGCATAGCGACATAAAAAAGCTTAAGCGTGTCCGATGTGATTGGCCCCTAAATATGCAGTGGGAGGAGTCTGAGAGGAAGGGTGTGTTAGAAGGAACTCATAAATATTCATGAGCAGATTGATGTGGAAGGCCCCTTTACTTCAGGACACACAGCTGGACAGAGCAGCTCACATTCCAGCAGGCACTCTCTCTCTCTCCCCTCGCTCTTTCTCCTGCTCTCTCTCTCTTTTTATTGCTGTCCTATTTTCAGCGCGTCTCTCTCATCGCTGCACTTTGCCCTACAAATCAATGCTTGCCATTTTGTGGCTCTCCTCCCAGTACCCTATGTGGAAAGAATGCGCTCCCAGCATTCCTGAGGAGATGGTGCATTTTGGCTAATGGTCTCCAGAGAACTACTAGGATGTTTCATGGGAATGCTGGTGTGGGCTAAAACTGACATTATGTTTCACTGTTGTGTTTATATTTAAAATGATCACAGCATGAGTTGATCATATTTCTTATTGACATTACTGCACCTCCAAACAAAGGTAAAATATTTCTGGAGGAATCAAAAAGTCACTGCCAGTAACAAGCATGCATTATTTATTTATTTATTTATTCTACTACTACTACCAATAAATGTAGTAAATACTACTATTATTACTACTACTACTACTACTAATAAAAATGATTATTTATTACATTTATTTATTTATTTTTATAGGGGGGTCGGCAATTTATTTTTATTATAATTTTTTTTAAATAAATGTTTGTGGCCTTATGCTGTTTGATCAAATATTTATTAACAGTAATATTAAAAATATTATTAAATATTTAAATAGTTATCTAATTTAATAAACATTGCTTTTATTCTTTTCTTACAATTTTTTAAATATTTTTCAGAAATGCTATGTGGAAACTTCCACTATGAGGATTTCGTCAGAAAGCCAATAATCTGAAGAGAAATAAAACGTGGTGGTGGTGTCAGCAATCACAATTAATTTGTGTATAAGAATGCTAGCCGTGCATCACAAACACACCTTTTCTAGCTGAAGAAGCCAAACTACAGCTGTCAGCTATGGCGCAATCACTGTGGCAAAGGAACATAGCATTTCCGTTCCCCCCCTCGGGAAACGAGGGTTACGCAGTAAGCCTGGGATATGGGTGTGTTAAGAAAGCGAACTTTGTCAACGTCACGCATATCTGCCAGGTTTAGTCAGAGGTGGCGTTCCTGGACCACTAGTGTGGTCATCGTCCTTCACAGGGCACTCGGAGCCTACCTGGTGTTTTCAGAGCAAAGACGGTTGCGCTGCGTAGTGCATTAAGCCTGGGTCGGAACCTTCCTTGTGCCGCTGGGCCAACGCCTGCGCCAGCCATAGCAAGCAAAACAGAAGCAGTCTGGCCCATAGCAGTGTAGGCTCTGGCCCCGAGGGACGCAGACAACCTACATACTTTGGACGGGAGCCGAGGCTAACCCCGCCAGGAAGGGGCACCACGCGGGCAAGATTGATTGTGCTAGCACGCTCGACCTGGGCATTCGCCTCGTACCCTCAGGCTGCTCCGTCATCGAGGAAGGTGAGGGCGGAGCGCACGCCGATTGGGCAGAAAAAGGTGCCTCAGCGCTGCGTGAATTTACTGTGCACCTCCGGGAAGAAGGGGATGGGAGGCTTAGAGGGTTTCCCCTTCTTATCCTCCACGTAACACCCGTCTAATCAGTCCGGCGGCGAAGCTCGGGGACAAGCCATCTCCAGCCTCGCTGCCGGAGCAGTCCGGGTTAGCACGGCCATCATATCAGATTCCATATCCGGAGCCTTGCTTACCACCCCTGAGGGAGGAAGCGGGCCCGAATTGTCATCAGAAAATGACAGCCCACCCCCCGATGCAGCGACGGACATCTGGTCCTCGGTGTCATCGAGTAAGAGGGCGACCATCCCGGAGGATAGAGCGCTTCTCTCACTCGAAGCTTCGATAGAGCGTGCTCAGGAATGGGAGGTCCGCAAGCCTGAGGGCGGCGGATTGATCCCCACTGTGCCCCTCAGATCTGCCTGAGTGCCAACCGCTACTTGCGGGGGACAATGGGTGGTTCTCCCTTTTGCAAGAGCGAGCCGCGATCCTAGCTGCGCAACAGACGTGCCATCACAGTGATGGCATGCGCTGCCCACGTGCACCACATTAACATGCTGAACCCCCAGACATGCAACACAGTGCTCGTGCCCATCATCCATGGACAGGGAACCACCGCATCCAGAAAGGCAAAGTCGGAACGACGTCTTTAAAAAGACGCGCTACACTACCGTTTTGCTCTCTTAGGAGAATATGCTTTATACTCACCGTTCTTGAAGTACCGGTTGAGCGAAACGCCCAGGGACAGGAGAAGCCCAGCTCGACCGTCGCTGCTCGCGCTGTCGCTTGCACTGGAACCGGGAAAAACCAGCCTCTCAGAAGATAGCAGCTTTCTCTCACTCTCTCTCGAACGAAGTTGGAGGATGACAGCAAGCCGTCTCTTTCAGTCTGCACATGAGGCTTCTGAAAGCGAAAAGGTGTGTTTACGATGCATGGCTGGTATTCTTATACACAAATTGATTGTGATTGCTGCCAGCTGCATGCGCTGACACCACCAACTCATTGGCATTTCATTGGCCGATTTTATTCCTTTTCAGATGATTGGCTTTCTGACGAAATCCCCATAGTGGAAGTTTACACATAGCATTGAAGTTCCCCTACCACTGGGAAACTTAAAAATTACATTCGAAACATGATTAACCTAGTTTAAAAAGTCATTTTTTTACATAAAAACATGTTGACTAACTGATGATTTAACTCTAAAACGTGTTACTAAATATGAGCACAAAGCACAAACTGAGCACAAACATTTGAACAGTAGTGTATACCGTACGCGGTATGATCTGTTTTAGGAAATGATAATTCGGTTTTGGGTTGCTAATGGGTTTGGGATGGTTTTAGATTGAGCTGCTAAGTAAAGCTCACACTATGCTTGGTAACTTCAATGAAGTGTGTGTGTACCTCATGGCTAGCTGTTTTTATACTCAACGGTTGGTCGGCTCTATAAATAACCCGCATGTTTTGATGTGCGCCCCATTTAGCAAGAAGGAGAATTTTTAGCTTGTAGAATGCAAGGAATTTAGGAGCTTGTGCCAAAGCGTCAAAATCGTTCTGAAGTCAACATACAGTATATCCCAATGGAGGTGAAGCCTAACTTATTTATCCTTTTTTTTTTTTTACCTGGAAGGTCTCGTTCAAATAAAAAGCCAAGATGGCTTTACCAAAGTTTCACAATATAAAATATACTACCAAAAGAGTAAAAAGTTTTAGAACAGTAAGATTTTTTATCTTTTTTTTAAGTATCATCTGCTCACTAAGCATGCATTTATTTGACCCAAAGTATAGCGAAAAAAAAGTAAAATGTTGATATATTTTGTCTATTTAAAATAATCTATTTGAATGTATTTTATATACTTACTTATTTGAACAGAATTTTTAGCGTCATTACTCCAGTCACATCCTTCAAAAATCATTCAAATACACTAATTTGCTTTTTAAGAAACATTTATTATTATTATTATTATTATTATTATTAACAGTAATGTTTTTTTCATACTTTGATGAATAGAAAGATTCAAATATCAGCATTTATTTGAAATAAAATGTTTTTTAACATCATAACTAAATCATTCAAACGTTGTGAGTCAGTATTTATATTTTTTGTTGTTTTTTGTAAAGAAAATACTACTTTTATTTATTGTGGATGCTTTAAATGCAACATAGGCTCATTCTGAAAACGTAGCCCTATATACATTTCTGGAGATTGCAAATTATGTAACCAGAAGTACGTATGGCTGCATTTTGTCTTTAAAACGAACGCTATGGGGCGGTATGATGCCGTTTCTTTTTTGCGCTTACCAGCTGACCACTTACCTCCGTATGGACGGCTTTCACACTAGTTACCAGTTAGCTCGCCATGTTCGTCGGCGGACTTGAAATGCAGAGAGGAGTTGACCATGACGACTGGGTTCGAGTCTGGTGAAGAACGGTTCCAGAAAGCGGGTAAGACAAAAACAGAAGCCAAAAAATAAAATAAGCAAGTAAATAACAGGGTGAGAATGTGGTAAAATCTGAAAATGTGGTAAATATCCGGCGAGGGCTTTTTTTTCTGTATTGCTTTTGAAAACACTGCTTGGGTTTAGGGAAGTGGGGGTGGGCCAATCTGTGCTTTTGAAAACACTATTGGTTGGGTTTAGGGAAGGAAGAGTGTGGGTCAGTTGATCGATCAGTCAGTCAGTGAGTCGACAGCGGCCTCTGCTGGATTTACATGAGAAAAGCAGGCGCGAATGGCACTCACAAGAGAAATTTGAGATATCAAAAAGCGTACACAGCAGCCTCTGGTGCATTCACGAAAACAAAAACTGCAAAAAAACTTACCTCCTTGGACATATTTGGCACTCTCCAGAAATGTATGTAGCGATATGTTTCCAGAATGAGCCTGGGTTGTTTAAATTGAAAAGTGATGATATAGACATTTATAACATCTATTTCATATAAATGCTGCTATTCAGAACATTCTTTTCATTGAAGAAAGCTGTTTTCAACAGTAATAATAATGTTTTTTATGTAGCAAATCAGAAGAATAATTTCTGAAAGATCATGACTGGAGTAAAGATGCAATAAAAACCGTTTTGAAATCAGTAATAAATTACATTTAAAATATATATTTAAATAAATATTTTACAGTTATTTTAAATTGTACAAATTTCAGAGAAGTATTTCTGAATTTTTCTGAAAAAACATGAAAAGAATCTTACAGTTCATCATTTCATTTTCATTTCGGCTTAGTCCCTTTATTAATCTGGGGTCGCCACAGCGGAATGAACCGCCAATCTTACAGTTGTAATGGCAAATTATTTTCTTCCTGTTCACAAGGAATATATTTTAATGTGAAGACTGAAATTGAATGAAGTCAGACAAAGTTTGTCTTTTAATTGCTTTAATGGACTATTAGGCATTTTTAAAGACAATGTTTTAGATAAGAATTTCTCTACAGCTCCTTAACTCTTAAACAACCACTAGATTACACATAGCTGTAATAGCACAATGATTATGATGCATTTGATCTTTTTACTTTAACAAAACCTTAATCAATCTATCAATATAGAATTGGTAATCATTAATATAATATCATCAGTATTGAAGATTGCCATTACAGAGTTCCTTTTCAACACATTTTGACTGGTAAATATTATTAGCATTTCAATTTTAAGTTAAACCATTACATTTCTAAAAAAATATTATGTACTGTCATATATATATATATGTCGTGTATATAGATCATATAGATTTGTTGGCTGCACATCCATGATGCAAATCTCCCGTTCCACTACATCCTAAAGGTGCTCTATTGGATTGAGATCTGGTGACTGTGGAGGCCATTTGAGTACATTAAACTCATTGTCATGTTCAAGAAACCAGTCTGAGATGATTTGTGCTTTATGACATGGTGCATTATCCTTGCTGGAAGTAGCCATCAGAAGATGGGTACACTGTGGTCATAAAGGGATGGACATGGTCAGCAACAATACTCAGGTAGGCTGTGACGTTGACACAATGCTCAGTTGGTACTAATGGGCCCAAAGTGTGCCAAGAAAATATCCCCCACACCATTACACCACCACCACTACCGCCTCTCTTCAATGGGGGGCAGATCATTTAGTGTTATTGCACTCAAACTTTGGAACTCTCTACCACGCTCACTCTGTTCTGTTAATAATATCTTAGAATTTAAATCTTTACTTAAAACTCACTTGTTTTCTGAATGTTACACCTCTGTTTTGACAAACTGACCACTTTATTTGATCAACCTGTACTCTGCATATTTGTCTCTTTGGTTTTGTTTCATATTTCCAGTTTGTTATTTGACTTCTTGTATGCTTGTTAACCTAATGTTGTCTCCACTTGATTATTGTGTCCTTCAATATCTGTTCGTACTATCTCTTCTTTGTTACATTGTAAAGTGTCCTTGAGCTCTGGAAAGGCGCTATATAAACTCAATAATAATAATAATAATAATAATAATAATAATAATAATAATAATAATAATTGTAGCTTCAGTTTTCTGTTCTTAGCTGACAGGAAAGGTCTTCTGCTGCTGTAGCCTATCCTCTCCAAGGTTCGACGTGCATTCAGAGATACTCTTCTGCGTACCTCAGTTGTAACGAGTGGTTATTTCAGTTACTATTGCCTTTCTATCAGTTCGAACCAGTCCTTTCATTCTCCACTGACCTCTGGCATCAACAAGGCATTTGCGCCCACAGAACTGCTCCTCACTGGATATTTTCTTTTTCGGACCATTCTCTA
>CAIGQW010055764.1:4562165-4576930 GCA_903798125.1 Danio choprae | reverse complement strand
CCGCCAACTTATCCAGCATATGTTGGCGGTTCATTCCGCTGTGGCGACCCCAGATTAATAAAGGGACTAAGCCGAAAAGAAAATGAATGAATGAATGAATATATATATATATGTATATATGTATATATATGTATATATGGGTTGTTAATGCATTTTCACTGTCACACATGACAAAAATGAAAATAATTAGTGTTTTCATCATTTAAAATGCCATAAATGGTTAAATATTTCTTTTTCATCCATGAACTTCTTCATTTGAAAAGTGACGTGTTATTACAATTTTGCAGCCAAATCTCAAAACTATCCTATGGTGTGACCGCCTCAAGCAGAGTTAAAAAAATTAATTTCAGCTAAAATAAATGAAAAAGAAATTTGTAAAATTAGTAATACATATCTCAGGTAGCTCAGTGGTTAGCACTGTCGCCTCTTAACAAGAAGGTTGCTGGTTCAAGTCTTGGCTGGGCCAGTTGGCATTTCTGTGTGGAGTTTGCATGTTCTCCCCGTGTTGGCGTGGGTTTCCTCCGGGTGCTCCGGTTTCCCCCACAGTCCAAAGACATGCGCTATAAGTGAATTGAATAAACTAAATTGACCGTAGTGTATGTGTGTGAATGAGTGTGTATGGATATTTCCCAATACTGGGTTGCAGCTGGAAGGGCATTCTCTGTGTGAAACATATGCTGGATAAGTTGGCGGTTCATTCCGCTGTGGCGACCCCTGATGAATAAGTCAAAGGAAAAGGAATGAATGAATCTCAGGCCTAATTTGGCTGTTTTAGTAAATGGCAATCATTTTTCAAAACATACACTGTAAAAAATGCATTCATTCATGTTGTCCCAACACAAATTGATTAAGTTAACATAAAAGAATGAGGTTTCTCAAATAAATCTCCAGAATTCATTTTAAATTAGTCTGAACAAGCAGCAAAAATCTTTTTTTTTTTTTTTTTTTTTTTTGTGTAGAAACTTGATTCATTTTGTCATGTCCTCTCGTGTGACACTATATGTTAATTTTAAATCGACAATTTTACAGAAAGCTTTAATTAGTTGAAGGACCCCATTCAAGATCATGTGAAACCCATGATGTGCACATATTTCACTTTTTTGGAACCACTATAAAACAAACTCCTGTTTATTTAAATTGTCCCAACAAATAAAAATATTATTCATAATTCCATATAAAATAAATAGCACAAATAAGTGTCCAACAATAAAGATACACCTCTCTCATGCTATTTGTAGATTATTAAGCATTGTTTTTCTTAGTTTTTGCTGTCACAACATATGACATTGATAAAGTTAGTGACCCCTTAAATGTCCTGTGAAGTGCTTTGAAATGTGCGTTTTTATTCGATGTTTGACGTAGTTTAAACCAAAACATGAAGAGAGGGTGGGGCCTAGTGTAGCCCCTCCCCTTTCTATTAAACAGCCAATAGCATTTTGTTAGTGACAAACTACAAGCCTTACATCTTTATATCAGTTTTATATCTTTTAAACTTCTAAACTTTGTTTTAATTTCATGGGACCTTTAACTATTCTCAAACATCAGACTTCAGACTACATAAATATAATTGTTTTCTTCTAAAATGATGTTTTACAAATAAAAAAACCTACTTCCGATGCCTATTTGTTCAACTACCCATACTGTTTTTGTGTTGGGAATCTCCTTTCAGTAACATATACGCGGATAATTATTACACAATCGATTTTATGAATGAATGAACCAATGAGTGTTCCCATGCCTGGTCTTTGACCCTGTTCATACTCCATTGAAAACAACCATCCGTGACAACAAAGGTCTTATTTTGGAATGCTGGAATGTATCTAAGAATAGATGAGAAGCATTTGTACGTCAGATTTAGGCTAGAACTTTTTGTTTTGCTGCGTCGAAATCCCATGTGACGTCTACGGGCTATAGTTTTCCAGCCAAAATCTCTTACAATACTTTAAGACTTTTAATAGTATTAAATACCACACTCTATTGTTTGTTATGAAGTTAATTGGCTTATGCCGGTACAAACAAGGTGCTTTGTTGAAATGTGACATCGAGTACTTTCAGCGCAATTGGATTATTTTTGACGAGTCTAAGCAAATGTTTTGCTTCTCTGGAAGTGTGGGGATAATTCCTTATTTTCTCTCTTGAAAAGAACATTTAATAAGGCAATGGTGTTATTGTATCTTGTGAAAGTCAAAATATAATTTAACTCGCAAATACTTGTGGAATGGATTTTTTTTATCATATTAATAGTAGCTGCATTATATTGTTGTTGATCTGTTGAATATTGTAATTGTGGCAGGTTGATATATGGTCATTTCTACCATCAGACAAGTATATTTCAGTCACATTTTTACTAGGGCAAAGTGGGATTTCGCCATGACTTGTGGGTCAGTAACAAGATCTATCCTTCCATATTTATATGTATGTTTTGCTGTTATGTGAAATGAAATAAGTTTCATATAAATATGATTAGTAATAGCTCACTCAAGTTATGTTAAAGGGACACCTAAATGTATAATTCGGTAAATATGTATTTCACTGTATTTTTATTTGGTTCACTTACTTGAATGTCATAACATGAGAGTGAGTAAATCATAACATAATGTATAGGACGTCTCTGGATGAATTGTCACCTTAAATGGTTAGTTCACCTAAAAATTAAGATTATAAGTGTGAGTAAGGCCTCTAGATTACGCTTATTTTACCTAAATGAAACATGATCATGCCTTGATTTTTAATTATTTAGTTAGTACAGTAAGGGGTAACTTTGATTAGACAAAAGTCATACATCTCTGCAATGACTCAAATAACTTATTAATGAAGTCATCTGGAATGGCAAAGAAAGCATTCTTGCAGGACTCCCAGTGTTCATCAAGATTCTTGGAATTCACCTTCAATGCTTCCTCCTTAGTCCAGACATGCTCAATAATGTTCATGTCTGGTGACTGGGCTGGCCAATCCTGGTGCACCGTGATCTTCTTTGCTTTCAGGAATTTTGATGTAAAGGCTGAAGTATGAGAAGGAGCGCTATCCAGCTGAAGAGTTTACCCTCTCCTGTGGTTTGTAATGTAATGGGCAACACAAATGTCTTGATACCTCAGGCTGTTGATGTTGCCATCCACTCTGCAGATCTCTCGCATGCCCCCATACTAAAAGTAACCCCAAACCATTATTTTTTCCTTCATCAAATTTGAGAGATAATATTCCGAATGAACCACTGAAGTCACATGAACTGTTTTGAGGTGTTTGAGAACTGCTTTATTTTTGGTATTTTTCTGAACTTTGAACAAGTCGCGATCATTGCTGTCTGTATGGAGGATCAGGGAGCTCTCAAATTTAATCCAAAATATATAAATTTTACTTCTGAAGAAGAATTAGGGTTTCAGGGTGAACTATCTTTTGGGTGAGCTATCTCTTTATTTAATTACTAGCAGAGATGTTTACTATTTCTGGGCTTAAAAATGAAAGGCTGGATTGGACCACTGCAGAGTGATTTATGGTATTTTTATTTTTGTTGTTGAGGTCAATGCTTCTCATAGACCACATGGTTCTGATGGACCTTTGGGCAGTAATATTCAGGTCATTGCGTTCTTTAGAAGAAAGAGTGTTTTTTTGTGTGGTGGGTCGATGGGGCTTGTAAAATTATGAAAGGTGAGGTGTACAGATCTTACTTATGAGATTGATGTTTTCCAAGAACAGGCTCTGATCCCCATTATTGTGTTGTCAGATTTTCCCTCTCTCTTCTCGTGCTCTGTTCTTTGACTGCCAGGGGCAATTTTACAATTTCTCTCTCTGACTACATTTTATGCACACCAATTTAAGACACAGAAGCAATAAAAAATATTAGCAATTGTTCACACACACACAAACACAAACACAAACACACAAACACACACACACACACACACACACACACACATACACGTATCCCAGAGGGGACTTCTGTTTGTACTGTACAAACTGTATATTCTGTTGACTCCACTCTGTGATTTTACATGTTGCTGTTGTTTCCAATTGCTTCTGCTTTGTTATATTACTGCTAACAATTGACCGTAGGACATTTAGTAGTGAGGAAATTTCATGAACCTGTCGCATTCACTTGAATTCACTGAGCACCTGAAAGCGACCCATTCTTTCACAAATGTTTGTAGAATCTGTCTGCATGAATAGGTGCTTGATTTTATACACCTGTGTCCATGAAAGTCATAGGAACACCTGAATTCAGTGATTTGGGGGAGTGTCCCAACACTTTTGGCAATATGGTGCATATGACTCTTTTTCAGTCAACAGCAAAACCTGTACTTGTAGAGGTTGTAAAGGCTGAAAAAACATAATTATTCATTCATTCATTCATTTTCTTTTCGGCTTAGTGCCTTTATTAATCTGGGGTCGCCACAGCGGAATGAACTTACCGCCAACTTATCCAGCATATATTTTACGCAGCGGATGCCCTTTCAGCTGCAACTCATCACTGGGAAACGCCCATACACACCCATTCACTACGGACAATTTAGCTTACCCAATTTACCTATAGCGCATGTCTTCGGACTCCCCACGAAACACGAACGCACGCAAACACGGGGAGTGAAAAAACATAATTAAACTATTATTATTCATTTATTCATTCATTTTCTTTTCTGCTTAGTCCCTTTATTAATCTGGGGTCGCCACAGCGGAATGAACCGCCAACTTATCCAGCATATGTTTTACACAGCGGATGCTTTTATAATTTAAAAGCTTAACTAGGTTAATAAGGTTAACTAGGCAAGTTAGGGTAATTAGGCAAGTCATTGTATAACAGGGGCTTGTTATGTAGACAATTAAAAATAATATTGCTTAAGGGCATATAGTATTGACCTTAAAATGTTTTTTTAAATATAAAAAACTGCTATTATTCATTATAGGAAATACTGTGAAGAATACATTGCTCTGTTAAACATAATTTTGAAAATATTAAGAAAAAAGAAAAAAAAAACATAATAATTCTGACTTAAATTATTGTTCTGCCCTTGTCCCACTCCTTTCTTATAGTCCCCCACCATACTATATATATATCTCCCTCCTTTTCTCATTTGCTCCTCCCAGTATGGAGCTTTTCAATAAAGGTACTGTATTGTTTGAGAACTCTTCAGAGTGCTGTTTATATGTGTGAAAAGACTAGATCCACTGCTTCCTTTCACATGTATAAATCCGTGTGTGTTTTTTCAAGCAAACCCCCCCCGGGCCTTCCACAGGACGCTCATAGCCAAACAACTCCTCCTTTCCTCTTTTAGCATGCCTGTCTCTTTGTTCACTCACAATTTGCATGTTAATTGTCACCAGCTGGATGGTCTAATGGACTCATTCATAAACATGGCGCTATAAAACATGTTTTAAAACTTTTGGAATAACCAAACCAATTTAACCACTTTGTCTTGGGCACAGAATCAGCAGCCTCAAAAGTAGATTAACTTAGATGTTTTTTGTCACCCTGCCACTAATGGAACCACTACTAAAGTGAACCCATATGAAAATGACTGACATTTAAGGGTGTTTTCAAGCATCACCCTTTACTAAGGACACCCTTTACATGGACAAATATTTAAGGCCTAGAATAAACATGAGATTACTGACCATTCCAATTGATCCAGTCATAAGTGAACAGCACAGTCAGGTACAATAACTGATTGCTCCATCATGATCATTACATTTCTCTATGCGTTATTAGATTCAGGGCATTCACACATGCTAGGTTTGGTTCTGGTAAAACAAACTTTAGTGTAACAATGTGACACTTTAGTGTAATGAGTGTGCACATGTTATTGCATACCCTATACTTACACTGACACACAAACTGATTTTTCATATATATTTTGATTAACGTGCTGATGGCATATGGTCTGTTTTAATGTTTTTTGTACCTTTCTGGACTTTGAATGAGTCTGGAACGAGGAAAGGGGTCTGAATGCAGACCTGATGCAGTGGAATCTGAGCTGCATCCAATGTTTTTTTAAGGCACTCACCTAACCTCACCCCTAGTGACATCACTAGCTCCATTAAGTGCATTGTGTCTGACATTGCATCACTGAGATATGCAGTCTCAGCTTGCATCATCAAGGCTGCATCCAGATACTATTGGGAACGAGTCATTCATTCATTCATTTTCATTTTCATTTCGGCTTAGTCCCTCCATTAATCCGGGGTCGCCACAGCGGAATGAACCGCCAACTTATCCAGCATATGTTTTACGCAGCAGATGCCCTTCCAGCTGCAACCCATCACTGGGAAACATCCATACACACTCATTCACACACATACACTATGGACAATTTAGCTTACCCAATTTACCCATAGCACATGTCTTTGGACTTGTGGGGGAAACCGGAGCACCCGGAGGAAACCCACGCCAACACGGGGAGTCTCAAATTAGTGTAGTGGCAAATAACCAGAGCCAATGCTCATAAGGTGCGGGTGATTACTATGACCAGGCAAAGTGCAAGATTTTTGTTTTTCTATCTACCAGGCAAAACGGTGGCTAAACAAAACATTTAATTAAAAAAATGTCATTCAATAAAAGCAGCTATGGTATTTTGAACTAAAGTATAGTTTTGTTTTCATTCGTTCATTCATTCATTTTCCTTCGGCTTAGTACCTTTATTCATTAGGGGTCGCCACAACGGAATGAACCGCCAACCTATCCAGCATATGTTTTACACAGCGGTGCCCTTCTAGCTGCAACCCAGTACTGGGAAACATCCATACACACTCATTCACCCACATACACTTTGGCCAATTTAGTTTATTCAGTTAAAATTAAAAATAGAGCTGAAATATGGGACTGTCCTGGGAAATATGGGAAATCTGCTATCATGCCACAGTACAAAAAATGAAGGGCAAGACATTTGGTAGACCTGATATTATGTGACTCACCATAGTTGTTTGATTCAAGTGGTCTCCTAACTCCTGAAGCAAATTAAAAATAACACGACTTGGCAAACAATATGTTCAGATGATGTCTTCTTCTGGCATTCCTTATCAATTTATATGCGTGGAAAAAAAATTCTACCTCATACCACATGCTTGCTATTCTTTACAGTCCCTCCTCCTGGCAACAGCAAATGCATCCATTACAAGCACAACATTTACAGGTGACAAAGAATGACATAAGTGTTGGTACATGGAAGTTAAGTAATTGAGTGTAAATCTCGGTCGAAACAAAACACTGACTGTTACGTTGCACATGAAATCATTAATGTGCATGCACCAGGCTGCATTTATTGTACACATCATTTCCTAGTGAGATTACAACAATTGTAATTTCCTCCCTTATTTTTAGTATATCTAAGCTTATATTAATCTTGCCATGTAGGTGGGAGATAAAGGGCAGAGGCAGGGAGACTTAAAGGTGCTGTATGTAAGTTTTTGACTCTTCTAAAGCATAAAAATACCATAATATGTTTGCAGATATTTAAGAAACATGATAAGTGATCATTCTTGTTTATCTGAAAAACATTGTTAAAGTCAGATATTCTGCTTTGTAAATGTTCGTTACATGCCGGAACATCTGTCATTGTTTTGGTTCCTTTAACCCGCCCAATACCAGTTTAGCCAAATATATTTCAGCACCCTGGGTTGCCTTGGTTAAAACAGCATATTTCATTTATTCAGTCATGAAGGCTCTCAAAGTATGCGTCCGTGACCGAAAATGCGACCTTCGGTGGACAGTAACAGACTCCAACATGAGACGCAGATTCAGAGTTCCACATGAGGTCGTTATTAATTAATAATATAAATATTACGAATATAACCATTAGGTGAGCAGGTTACTGTAATGAATATGGCGGATGACCATTCATCTGCCCACCAGAGGGAGCCCTCGCCCGAATATTGACTGGGTGCTACCTCTGTGGTTTCATTATTGCCAGTATCTCTGCCTTACTAAGCGTTTGTTCCTTCATTTGCCTTGTGTTACGACCCTTGCCTGCCTTTTGACCATCGCTCATTGTATTTCGGACTTCACTTCATTTGCCTTATTGGACGGCCTATTTGTGTATTGAACTTTGCCTGGTTACGACTACGATTCTGCCTGTGTGTATATATGCGCTGTGTGTTTAATAAACCTCCAGCATTTGGATTCATTCAGCATCCATGTCTTCACCTACGGCTCCCTCACAGTTACATTGTAACCCTGTGTCCTAACAACACGCTATGTGACGAGATTTGCAGTGATTAGCATTGTAGCTGCACCAGACACAATACAACAGAAATTTAAATACAGCCATTCAGAAGTAAAATAGCATTCAAACTCACATCATTAGAATTTAACACTGAATAAATCACATGAGGTGTACCTGAGTAGATCATTGTTGGTTTATCTTGTTATGCAGCTGCAAGAAATTGAAGCCATTTCTAAAATATTAATTTTTAGGTGTTGGTTAGGACAGAAACTCCTTTTAATATGGAAAATATTTATTCAATCACGTGCTGTTGCTTTTAGTTAGAACACGGTTTAAATCAGCCTTAAATCAGCTTTTAGGCTCGATAGTCAGGCACGTTCCTGTTGGTGTCGACAATCTGGCAACCTGCACTTGCGTGGAGCCGTAGAGGAGGAGCAGAGTGAAGATGCGTTTTGAACCAGGAGTGCAATACCTAGTTCGACTTTACTTCGCCTTTCACATCTATACATTGTTAAGCGATGTGGACAGATGCCAAATCGTGGTGCTGGTGTGCATACACTCATAAAAACAATGTTTAGAATTGTAGGACCGGCCATCCATTCCCCAACCAGCCATCTGTTCACACTGTGTCGCAAAATGTGGGATTAACGTTTTATTAAATATTTTGTTAGTTTAACATGTATATTGTGAAATTTGACAGACAACAGACACATGTAAACTGCTGAATATAACCGTCATATCACTCAGCTCTTACTGCGATTTCACTTGAGTAAAATGATGCCAATACTCTTCATAAAACTCATCTGTTTAGTGCATACAGAGGTTAAAGACATTAAAGCTTCAAAATACATCTTTTGTATATCCTTTTTGTCAAGTATAATTATAATTTAGCCTATATTTATTCCCCAAAACAACTCAAGAGCAAAACAGGTTACTTTTTGTGGCTTAAAGATGGCTCACTTACTCCTTCTAGCTAAAATAAACCTTCCCACCAGTTCAAATGATTTAAAAATATTTTTGAACAAATGAAGTATAATTATATTTTGTGTGTGTGTGTGAGTGCCAGGCACTGGCACAAGATGCTAGGTGTCAAAGTAGGGTTCATTAACATTTATGACCATTCCAAATATGGTCAGAACTGAGTTTTCCTTTTAAAGGTAATTCCTGTGGTTATAAATAAGCATATAAAACCGTTTCTGGATTTTTTTATTTTTTTTTATTTTAACTAATTTACTTTATTGAACCAATGCAATATGGCACATTTAAGACATGCTTGTTTAGATGTTTTAATGGTGCAAATACCCATCATTTGAGTAGTAAATAATGTTGCATAAATCATTTAAATAATTTTTATCCTCCCATAAAAAAATTCTGTCTGACCAGGAAACTACTACAAATGTACATTGAAAAAGGTAAGGTGCAAAAATAGCTGTGTCCACACCTTTTCAGTGCTAATTCTTTACAAGTTTAGTAAATATCAGAGTTACTGTTTTAATGCCAAAAGGCTGGTGCAAGCATTTAATAGATCTTGCCCTTAATATTTTAAACGGCTGCTTATCATTTTTGCACAAAAAACAGTGATACATTTTACTTAATGATTTTTTCAATGTATAAAAAAGAACAGTATTTATTTGAAATAGAAATGTTTTATTACATAATAAATCTTAATTGTCTAAATCTTAATCTTAACTGTCACCATGAAACTCATGTCAAAGACAGTGATGAACTATAGTATGTTTGGTAAGGGGCCGGTTATCTACAAACATTGCCAGTTAAATCATCAACTTTTAATTAATTGGAAATGATTGGCCCATTATTGGCCTGGTCCCAGCCAGCCACATACAGGCTTTTGCGCTACCTGACAAGTGGCAAAAGAGTTGGCAGAACTCAGTCCACCTCGGCCTGGAATCTAAACAGCCTTCTTCTCTGTAATCAGATTCTGGCACAGCAGTCTCTACTTTCACAAATACTGTTGGCATTAGCTTATTCAGCTGATTTCCCACACAGTAATAAAAAAGTACATTGGATGTAGTGTTCCCATGGCTGCTGAGTCAGTTTGCTTTTGCTTCTGGACTCAATGAAATGTTGAGTACTGACTGCAACTGGCGGGGCTGGAGGAACTCTTCTACTGAATCATTCATGTCTCAGAGACACAGGCTTCTACTTGAGCAATGTATAAGATTTCAATGATATTATGTACTGTAAAAATCAAAAGCTTTTAATATTCAGTCCCTCTCTTTTTTTTTACTTAAAACTGTTGACACTAAAGCATATGTTAGCTATCACACACGGGCACAGTTGAACATACAGTGGAGTTGCTCGACACGAGCACATGAAAACTCTCATTATACTGTATGCAGGGCAGTATTTATGATACATGTACTTCAAATACGTATTTTAAATACAAAATTTGTCATTTGTATGTGATAGGGTTGATGAAAATGGCTTAATATTTTGTATCAAAATACTTCAGTGTCTTGTATTTTTTTAAATACTGTAAAATACTTTGTAAGAATTCTACATAAAATTGCACCTACTGATTGGTGCTTTGGATATTATTTGACTCTTCCATTTAAAGTAGAACTGAAAAAATCTAGGGAAAAAGAGTATACTGTACAACCGATAGTAGTTTTGGGTGGATTGCTAATGCCAAATGTCAAAACAAGCTACATAAAAATAAGTCCTACATTGGCGATTCCTACATTGACTGTTTCAAATGCCAGTAGTTGATCAGCAGGTGCTCTGTATAGGTAACGAAGAGGAATGATGTATGCTTAAAGATGACATAAGTGGCATAACATATGAAACGCATATACTTAATAATCAAAAACTCCTGACAGGTTATACAGCAGGAGCAGGATATGCATATGAAGAGATGATTTGCAAAAACAGATAACTCCCCAAATAACTAATGTTATCTGCATTAAATAGTTTAAATGGTAAGAGATCTTCTTCAAGACAGGGCTGAATGAAATTTATACAAAAATCATAGAGAACACGTAAAAAAAAATGTATGAATACCTACTCGTAAAGTAAGAGTAGAGGTGAACGAGGTGGCAGAAAAGCTAAAACTTGGTCAGAGAAAAGCTATTGCTAAAGGATCAAGCATTGTTTTCTTCACCAAGTCAGTTGAATGGTGAAGGGATAGATCGAATAGGCCTATTGATGGAAGGTTTGCAAGAAAATGTCATGCTCCTTTGTAAAAGTATTTTGTAGTATTTTTAAAATACAAAAATACTGTATATATTTATGTATTTTTGCCCAACCCTTATTGTACGTCTTTACCTTTTCTCTTCAAAATTGAAAGGCACACGCCACTTTTTTTTTTTTTTTACAAGTACCCTATGTTAAACAGCTGGATTTACCATTTATGACTATTATGCAACTACATTTTCTGTACTTACATTGTGTACTAAGGCAGAAAAGTTGTTTTCTAGGTCAGTATGTCTAGGAACTTTACTCTAATTTTGGCTTTTTGGAATTTCAGGTTCCTTGATTAATACACAGAAATGAGAATAGTTTCCATCCCTATCAACTTAGAAACTAGCGACTTTTTTATTTTCTATCTGTCTTTGTTTTTTTTATGCATCCCTCGGTTTCATGATGTAAAAGCAAACTGTAAACAGGAAAATTGAAGCTTTTTTTTTTTTTTTGAGCGAGATTATGCTAATGGTCTTATCCAATTCTATGATTTATGCCAAGTTAGGCTAAAACTGTTCCCATCAGACTTGGAGATCGGCTAAGTGGATTAAAAAATAGTAAAACTCAACTTTTTAACTCTGGGGACCAAAACAAGAAGTGTTCCTTTAAATTTGTGATCCTTTTGTCTCCATCTATGTCTTGCAGTTATTTTTGCGTAAGTGTAGTTTGACCAAAATAAGAATTTGTGATCTACCACTTGTGATCTAAGGGTAACAAAGTATTGGATGGATGGATGGATGGATGGATGTCTCACTCTAATTAAGAGACGCACTGAATCACAGGAGTTATCAAAATACACAGATTTATTTATATACACTTACTTCAGACACAGGAAACAATGGACGCGCAGGAATACACGGAGTGTAGACAATGTAATATAGGCACTGGATCATCGACACACAGGAATCAAGGAATGTAGACAATATAATACCAGACCAGGACTGAACAGAAACCAGGAGCTTAAATACACAAGACATAATAGAACTAATTACACACAGGGGTGAGACACAGGTGGAAACACTGAAACATTTGCACATGGCGGGAAAACAGAACAAAGGAATCACATGATACAATCAGAAAGCACATGGAACACGGAGCAACAACATCACATGACACAACAGAGACATGAAACTGTGACATTATTCAAATATATCAATAAATATATTGATAGCCAGTTAGCTTATTTCACAGCATTGTTGTAGCGTTTAAATTTCATATAAGGAAATTGTTCTTTAAAACCAAACAGCAAATTAGAGGTCGTTACAACCCTTTATTTCTTTTACAATCCAGCATTTTTTTTCTAGCTGTTGTGATAAAAGGCATTGATTCATATTATTTTGTAATTGTTCATCTCATTCATTCTTATCAATCTACCCCCTATATACTGTTTAAATCTGATATCGCTGTAAAAATATCAGTTAGTTAACATGTTTAGTTTTTTGTAATTCATACGTTTTTAACATTTATTTATGAATTGCATTATGGATCCTTGATGTCTGCTCTGTTGACTTTCGATGTTAAAAATGCAACTCAGCAGTTTAACAGAGTTACATTTATTGACATTTTAGTCGTTTAACATAAAGAATTTAGTCCGTAAAATAACAGAAAAGGTGCTGGAATATATCACTTCAAACATAAAAAAGTCCCTTATTCAATTTGAAAAGTTGCTGGAGTAAAGATAAAGATCCCATAATGCAATTTAAAAGCATAAATTATATTATAAGGTTGGTCTACTACGATATCATATTTGAAACTTTAGTTGATGTGTAATATGCTCATAGTTTAATGCAAAGGGAGACATTGGCTTTTTCAGAGTTAGCTTAGCAAAGCCTACAGCGAACAAAATTTGGGGACTACAAAAAAATACATCCGGGCTAGTGAGATCAAAAGGGGTTCTGGTTACATGCATTCACCTTGCGCACACACACTGCGCATCGAAGTGGCATGGCCAGAGGCGCTGTAATGTTAAAGTAGTGAAAGCTAAAATGCCGTCCAAATGCTGCTATTTCCACAGAGCTTGTTCTGTTTCTGTATTTGGGCTTCCAAAGGACACAACGCAGAGAGAGAAGTGCTTACAGTTTAATTTTAATTATGTTCCAGAGAATTATAAAAAAAAAGATATAGCCCTAGCATTTGACAAAGGAGAGCTTCCAGAATCTCTCCCAGTTCAGTGCTGGATTCGGCTAAAAACTCCTCCAACCGACGAAGCTGTGGATTGTGAGCCACAACCTGTAAGTATTTTTCTTTGTTAAAATTGATCAACTACAGGCAGTTTCTAGCGTTAACGGTATGTTGTAGCGAGGACGTAAACAAGGATGTAAACAACGTGAAATGCTGTTTGGCACCGCTAACAATTTAGCTACAAATTCATATTTATCAGTCAAACCCCTGTAAACAGCCACAATCTTCAGCAGCGCGTGCAGTGTCTCTCTATCCGTGTCTCTCTATGCAGCAGCTTTCAGTGCGTTCTACATCTCAAATAACCAACTCGCAAAAGATATGTGAATATTTCATATTGCTTACACATGCTTATTCCGAATATATGTGAAAAACACTTGTCAAATTTTATTTTAGAGAGCAGGCGTGAGCTGTGTGCTCTTCATTTCTGTCTGAGTCAGGCAGCGAACGCTGCTAACAGCTGCTCTGACTGGACTGTTTACACAACGCAAAAGTGTGCGCTTGTAGGGGAGTGACGGAGAGCCAATCCGCGAATCACAGCACATTATGTTAGCGGACCAACCAGAGTCTCTTGAGGACGGGCCTTTCAGAGGAACAAGGAAATATGATAGTCGTTTTTATGTTAGCAGAGTAGCTGTATGTAATCAAAGTAAGATATATGAAAAAATAACGTGATTTTCTACAAGTGAAGCATGAGCACACATTGCTTTGCATCTTATAAACACAACTAAGCCTTAAAAATACAATATGGACCACCCCTTTAAAAAACATGAATAACAAAATACGAACAACTGTTAATTTACAGATATTTTTACAGTGTATAGCCATAGTAAAATATAGTGTATATAGTAAAATATAATATATAAAAAATATATAATAAAATATAATCAACAAAAAAAATGTAAATGAAAACTGTAAATGAAAACTTTGAACTTGGGGGGGAAACCGGAGCACCTGGAGGAAACCCACACCAACACAGGGAGAACATGCAAACTCCGCACAGTAATGCCAACTGACCCAGCCGAGGCTCGAACCAGTGACCTTCTTGCTGTGAGGCGATCGTGCTGCCCACTGCGCCACTGTGAGGCCCTGAAAACGTAAATGAAAAAGCTTATTTATTGGCTGTCTTAGTCCTATCACTTTAAAATAACAAACTGTACATCTCTCTATATTTAGGCTAAAACACTGCTTTATTTATTTATTTATTTATTTATTTATTTATTTATTTATTTATTT
>CAIGQW010055764.1:4536881-4549476 GCA_903798125.1 Danio choprae | reverse complement strand
TATCTATCTATCTATCTATCTATCTATCTATCTATCTATCTATCTATTTATCTATCTATCTATCTATCTATCTATCAATCTATCTATCTGGATAGGGATTATTTATTAAAAAGTTTACCTCAAATATTCTCAAATATAGCATATCGTCAAGCTTTTGTACCTTACAAATGGCTCTACTGTACAGATAGCAATAAAACCCTTAAGTCATTTATTAAGTCATCTGGACTTTACTAGAACATGTTAAGCTGCTTTGACACAATCTACATTGTAAAAAGCACTATATAAATAAACTTAAATTGAATTGAATTGAATTTATTGTGTTACTAACTAACTAATCTAAACAAGATATTATGAACAGTTTATTGGTTAAATTACGTGATTTGTGAACAATCAAATTCAGATTGACAAAACAATGACATTTTACAGTACTCAGGTCAGTTGGCAAAGCAATAGTTGAGAGAACCTAAAAATGTGAATGCATCTGAATGGTTTAAATAGGAAGTTCTCGTTCTGTTTTTACACTAAGGTAATATGTGACCATGGACCACAAAACCATAAATTATAAGTGTATTTCTTTTTTTTCATTATTGAGATTTTTACATCACCTGAAAGCTGAATAAAAAAAAGCTTTCCATTAATGTACGTATTCCAAAAAAAAGCTATTTGAGAATCAGGATTCTTAGGGTTAAACAAAAATCGAAATACTGTGAAAATCAGCTTTAAAGGGATAGTTCACCCACAAATGAGAATTTAATCCCCCTCAAGTTGTTTGCAACCTTTTTGAGTTTCTTTTTTTTCTGTTTGACACAAAAGAAGGTATTTTGAAAAGAGCTGGAAACCTGTAACCATTGACTTCCATAGTAGAAAAAACAAACACTATGGACAGAATTTTCATTTTTGGGCCAACTATCCCATTAAAGTTGTCCAAAATTAGGATCATATCAATGAAAAACACTAATCAAAAATTTAGTTTAGATATATTTACATTAGTAAAATTAATAATATATTGACTCATACACATATATTAACATATAATATGTAGCATTGGTTTGCTGTCCATGTTGTTATTAGATATACATACAAAAAATGGTATAAGTCCAGCGGCTCTATCCTCCTTCAGGATCCTCTGCAGTGCATCTCCTCGTACAGAAAACTTGCTGTCGGTAGGAATTTTCTTCATCCTCACTCCACCTATCAACCCTGCCCTCTCCACCGATGAGTGTGCCTGAAATAACAACAAAACACTGTTATTTCATCATTGAAATTCACATTTCAGAAAAAAAGCCTTTACTGTCATGACCGTAAATTTCCAAATTAGACTTATGCAGACAGATATACTGTAGTACTTCAGTGTTATCCTGACACAGCCCTGCAGAAAGACCCTTTAGCATTCTTTGACATTTACACACTATGAGAATCCGACTAACATCGCTTTTATGTAGCATTTTTTTCATGGCTAAATAAACCTGTGCAGCAGTCTTTCATTTTAGCTTGCTGTCTTACCTGATCAGAGGAGTAGGCAACTAGTTTGGATATAATGTCTGTCTCAGATCGGTCAGGATGGTCCGCCTGGATCAGCCTGACGATTTTGGAGCGAGCAGCAAGAAGAGTTATTAGAGTGGCTTCACTGGCAGTGCCCTGTACAAACAAATAGCACATTAATTTTTATTAGTTTGACCAAAATAACTGCAACTAAAATGTTAACAAGTAAAACACAATGTAATGTGTTTTTGTAATGACAAAAACACACACATATGACAACTCCAATTAATTTTAAACTAATAAAGGTCCCATGAAGTGCTTTGAAATGTGCATTTTTTGTTCGATGTTTGATGTAATATCAACAGAAAAATTAGGAGAGGGCGGGACATAAAGTAGCCCCTCCCCTTTGAAACAAACAGCCAATAGCACTTGGTTTTTATCACCGCTCTAACATGAGAGTGGTTGAGCTCAAGCGCATCAAATGAAAACCAAATGAGAAAGCGCCTTGAAGGGGGCGGGACATGCCAGATACTAGAGAGCATTTGATTGGTCAGAAGATTTGATGAAGTATGAGGTGACATGAAAAAGATCGTTGATTCATCTAGGCGGAAATGACAAACTACAAGCTTTGGATGTTTATATCAGTATGTTTATGTTATATATCAATATATTGAGCAGGATTAATAATTTGTAGACATGTTCAATATTACTTGAAACATAATTTCCCTCATCTTGAGTACTGTATTGAATGAACATCTTCAATCAATATGCCCCGATGCTGCTCGGGCATTGTACAAGCAACAGTGATGAATTTTCATCAGCTCTCCAGCTCTGTTTTGTATGTTCTCAATGACTGAATGAGAAGACTTCCACTCGAAACCCCTCAATGTGGATCAACTCAGCTCATTGTGAGGCACGAGCTGTCTTTGATTTCTCTGACAGGGAACACCCACGTCCTGATTATTAATGATTCACTTTCATTTATGATATTATCTGGCTATTATATTACTATAGCCACATTTGCTTTTATCAGCTCAAAAATGTAATTGCAATTGTGGTGTTAAAGGCACAATCTGTAAAATATTTTCATTAAAATATACAAAAAACACAACCCAGGCTCATTGGAAATATGTGCCCAGGACTACATTTTTGAGAACCGACAAATATGTACCCTGAACTACATTTTCTTGCAGTTTTTGTTTTCACAAATCCACTAGAGGGCGCTGTGTACATTGAAGACAATCTCAAATACTGGGGCACATTTTATCATATCCACCAGAGACCACTGTGTACATGTCAGCGCATATCAAAATCTTTCTCGTGTTTAACTTGTCATCGTGAATAATATATCAGCTTGATATTGACTGACACACACCCCTTCCCTAAACCCAAACAATAGTGTTTTTAGCAAAACTGAAACTGAAAGCACACTAGAAGGGAAAAGCCATTGTGGCCACGTGCTTCTACTGCGACCTCACTCTGCTTTTTTGGGTTTAGTTTTTCCTGGTTTCTGGTCCTTAGTCAGACTTGAACCCCAGTCTGCTCCACCTCCCAAGTCTAGCATCGTTAGCAGTTAGCTACTGAGCAAACCAGTCAAGGTTAAAAAGCAGGCCATACGGAGATAAGCAGTCAGTGGTTCTGTCCCGTAGTGTTGGCTTCACATATAAAATGCTGCAACAAGTACCCACGAGAACATATTTGTCGTTTCTCAAACATGTAGACCAGGGTACATTTTCGCAATGAGACTGTGTTAATTTTTTTAGCTGGCTTATGTACTTATTATCCTAAATGTTTCGAAGAATGTTAAAATCCAGAGAAATAAGTAATTTTAGCTAGTGACACAATATAGGAGAAAAAAAAAAATTAAAATAAATAAAAGCTCTGCTGCTTTTGTGCCGCGTCACGTTAATCTCTCACCAGCAGTTGTTTCAGCGTTCTCACTTCACTTCCACAGCTTTTAGCCTTAATCACCATCTAGTGATGCGACAAAGTTGAGAATCCTTCAACTGTATGCAAATGAAGAGTAACTTTTGCAAGAGTCAGCCAATAGGAGCATCAGTAGAGGTCACGTGATACTCTCTCAGCTCCTGCAGAAGCTAGTTGGAGACAGTCATCCACGCTTAAGACCTACACAGACCCGCGTTTGCAGCAGATAAATAGCCAAAATGACAGAGCACGCAATTTTTTCTTGTTTGTCTTTGTAATAACGAATGTTATGTATAGGTTCCATTTACATTTAATGTTTTACCTCCACAGTGTAAACTAATTTGAGAAAACTCATTTGCTGTTATTGAATATCATCAAATTTTACCTCAAGGTGGAAACTTCAATTCCACTGTGCCAGGGCAACAGGCAGCTACATAGTGTCATACAAGTCACTCATAGTGTGAATAAGGCTTTACACTTCTACAACATGATAATAAGTGTTGAATACTTCAGCTCATCCATGAACATGATTTCTGCATGAGTCCCATAGGATGTAATGAAGACCACAACTCCCATCATTCCACACTCAGTCAAAACTACACTTCCGTTTGTTGTGCCCTCTATTGGTCAAAACTACACACTGAATTAAATGTCACACATACCATATTCACCATATTAATCTAACTGTACCATTTTTGACAAAAGCCTAAAAAATATAATGATAAAAACAACTCTTAAACAACTGCTGTACTCTTATTTCATGTAAGGTGTTGCAGGGTTATTATGACTTACAAGTGAATACTGTGGTGAGAATAATGCAGTGTCAAATGCTCAATATTACTTGCATAATTGTCTTCTACTTCCACCTGTTCTCCTCCTCTCTCTCCTTTGCAGAGATGCATTGCTTACAAAATCCACAAACTCCCTCATTAGGGCATGCTATTGGTGAAAATAATGCCTGTTGTTGCCATAGTGAGCTCTCTGAAAAGCGCAGAGACAAAACCATCTAGGAGGAGGACACACACTCCAAAGCGGCCTTAATGACAGAGCATCAAACCGACTGTCATCAGTGGGTTATCCGTACGCTGTGCTTCCTGTGTCTCTCTAAATGGTCACAGCTGCTCAACTGCAGCATCAATAGTGACGAAATGAACAGAGGCTGCTCTCGACGCACGCCCGCCTGACTGTCTCCACTTCTGTGGAGCTGACATCTTAAAAGGCAATTTTCACAGGGCGTAACAATTTTCAGGGTCTGAACAACAAATCAATGACAAACAAATTGTTGTGTGAGCCTTGTTTGATATTTGTTGTTGTTCAGAAGAAATTGCCCGGATTAAATGCGGATTGAGAGCATTGATGACTGCCTAGTTGGCATTTTAAGTGGTTTTGAAATGCCCACATTTAGGGACCTGACACAACATTCATAACGGGAATTCATACATTCAATCATTTTCCTTCGGCTTAGTTTCTATTTCAGTGGTCGCCACAGCAGAATGAACCTATGAATGAACTATTCCAGCATATGTTTTACGGATCGAATGCCCTTCCAGCTGCAACCTAGAATTGGGAAACACCCATACACACTCATTCACACACACGCACATACACTAAGGCCAATTTAATTCATTCATTTTCTTTTCGGCTTAGTCCTTTTATTAATCAGGTGTCGCCACAGTGGAATGAACCGCCAACTTATCCAGCATATGTTTTACGCAGCCGATGCCCTTCCAGCTGCAACCCATAACTGGGAAACACTCATACACTCTCATTCACACACATACACTATGGACAATTTAGCTTACCCAATTCACATACCAGCGCTACCAAGCGCAGGTGTTGGGTCAGCTGCACGAGGGTGGTTCTGACCCAGGCTTAATGCATAAGCTCCGCACCATAACCGACTATGCTCTGCGTACCACCAAGTTGGCTGCGCGTGCCCTGGGAAAGACGATGGCCACATTAGTGGTCCAGGAGCGCCACCTCTGGTTAAACCTGGCTGAGATGCGTGACGTTGACAAAGTCCGCTTTCTTAACGCACCCATCTCCCAGGCTGGCCTGTTCACGGCGGTGAAAGAGCAGTCAAGTGCAATGGGTGAAGTCATCTATCGGTGGGCTCGTAAAACCGATCCCCCTGCCGAACCATCCACCTCAGCTGCTCCTCGCCGAGGGAGCCCGCCTGCGTCCCTTTATTAGTATGGGGTCGCTACAGCAGAATGAACCGCCAACTTATCCAGTATATGTTTTACGCAGCAGATGCCCTTCCAGCTGCAACCCATCACTGGGAAACACCCATACACTCTCATTCACACACATACACTACGGATAATTTAGCTTACCCAATTCACCTATATCGCACTTCTTTAGACTTGTGGGAGAAACCGGAACACCTGAAGGAAACCCACATGAACACAGGGAGAACATGCAAACTCCACACAGAAATGCCAACTGACCCAGCCAGGACTCGAACCAGCAACCTTGTTGCTGTAAGGCAACAGTGCTAACCACTGAGCCACCATGCCACCCATTATTTGATTAGCAATTGTGGTAAATATATAATCATAATTAGATCCCCATCCGACAGCAAAAGCATGACAGTCCACTCTGTGTGACATGCCCAAACACCCGTGCTGAACAAGCCGGAGAGTGCAGGAAGAGAGAGGGTCTCCAAGACAGAGACCAGAAAGAAAACATAAACTTAGATTTAATTCGCCGATGGATGAGTGTAGACAAAGACTATAGGGACTATGATTTAAAATAGGTTTGATGCAGATACATTAAAACTTAAACAGACTAACTGAATAAACAGTGCAGATACAGTGGATGCACCGGGAATCTGACACTCAGTAAACTCAATCATGAGCAGATGCTTGTGCTGACGCATTGACTAAACCAAGCTTAAAAGCATCTGATTCTGCACAGAGTAACTGAGAGTTCTGTGTTTTACTGAGACATGCAAACAGATAACTTGAGAGAATGTGGTTCGTTTTGTATTGGGCAGGAATAACAGTTCAATGGTCAGCTCTCATGTATTAACATCTGAGCCCAACAGGTTAACAGTAGTAGCAATAATTATCAGTAATGTTTCACAAAGCTGTCTGAAAAGAAAACTAAATTTAGAAAATGGTTGGTTCATCACATCATAATGTATAGTCTTATGACAATATACACCTCTGTCAAATATACTTTTGCTATCAGTGATGTTTTGTAAAATAAATAATCAATTTCTTTTACTATTTGTCCTGACAGTCATTGTTTTTTCATCAATGAAAAGGATAAGCAAAATGAAAACTGTTTCCTTGTATTTATTTAAATTTATTATTAATATTGGGCTCGTGGATCATGTGGGTACTAGGGTACTATTTACTGTGTGTGAATGACCATGCTGATGGTCAATTTTCACCGTGGAATAACCCTGAAATTACACTATAAGTAAAATTCTTTATCTTCACAGAACATGACATATACTGTAAAATATTTATACTGTATATATTTAAAGTAGGGCGACATGGTGGCTTAATGGTTATCACTGTCGCCTCACAGCAAGAAGGTCACTGTTTCGAGTCCTGGCTGGGCCAGTTGGCATTTCTGTGTGGAGTTTGCATGTTCTCCCTGTGTTCATGTAGGTTTCCTCCGGGTGCCCCGGTTTCCCCCCACAGTCCAAAGACAGGCGGTATAGGTGAATTGGGTTAACAACAAAATTGGCTGTAGTGTACAGTATGAGTGTGTGTAAGAATGTGAGAGTGTATGGGTGTTTCCCAGTACTGGGTTGTGGCTGGAAGGGTATCCGCTACGTAAAACATATGCTGGAATAGTTGGCGGTTCATTCTGCTGTGGTGACCCCTGATGAATAAGGGACTAAGCCGAAGGAGGATGAATGAATGAATGAATGAATTTTTAAAGTATACTAGATGCTAAAGCATTTTTTTAATTATCTCACCTGGATGACCCCACCTCCTTTGCCTGTGGTACCAGCAAGAAAATCTTCTGGCAGCTTCAGCATCTTTCCCAGCCAGTCCAGCATCACTGTCTCTAGCTCCGTACAGGCAGGACTTGCAGCCTACAAAACATGAAAATCCTGAGTTACTTTACAAGATGAGAATTTACGTAAGGATGGATGGATGGATAGATGATGGATGGATGGACAGACAGCAAGACAGGCAGCTAAATGCATGGTTGAATGGATGGATGAAATGACGGTAGGACAGACAGGTAGGTCACTAAATGGATGAATGGATGGGTGTCCTTAAAACAAGAAGTACAGTATACTTCAAATTAATTTTATGAAGTACACTTAAGTAACATTGAAGTATATATTTAAGTATACTTCCTGTTGTAAGTATACTAACATCTATATACCAACGGTATACTTGCAAGTAAATACCTTCTTTAGCAGTTGTTACATGTGGGCTTCTTCCATATTATTCAGGTCATGCGGATTTATAGCATTTTGGGCATCCACACAGCTACAATAGGGGCAGCCTTTTGAGAGTTTTCTACTTTGTTACCCATTCTCCAAAACTTTTTGTTTCAGGGCACTGCTAACACTGTTTTCCTATTTTTAAAAGGTTAAAATGATATTAAACTTTTCCTAAATATTTTGCTGTGTGGACGGGTCTAAGTGTACCAATAGTAAACTTTAGTTCACATGTAGCCCATTTAAGTTTTTCATTTGTACTGCAAGTGAACTTAAAAGTAGTTTAAGTAGTACAAGTAGTTTACTTTAGCAATATTTGCAGTAAATAATTACTTTATGAAAGAAGACTTTGACATAAACTCTCTAGTTTAATAGTTAGAGTTCTTTCTCAAAGTTATATTTCATAAGTTTTTCATAACTTTTACACCTGGTCACGCAGTACTTTGACATCATCATTTACAAAAAATTGCATTTTGGGCATCCACACAGCTACAACAGGGGCAGCCTTTTGAGATTTTTTCCACTTTGTAACCCATCATCCAAAAATGTTGTTTCAGGGCACTGACAACACTGTTTTCATATTGATGAAAGGTTAAAGACGCTATTAAACTTTTTCTAAATATGTTTCTGTGTGGACGGGTCTAAGTGTAACAATAGTAAACTTTAGTTCACATGTAGCCCACTCAAGTTTTTCATTTGTACTGCAAGTGAACTTAAAAGTAGTACAAGTAGTTTACTTTTGCAATATTTGTAGTAAATAATTACTTTATTAAAGGAGAATTTGAGATAAACTTTGAAGTTTAATAGTTGGAGCTATTTCTCAAGGTTATATTTCAGAAGTTTTACACCTTTAATGTGACAGGACAGAAGATGATGTTCCGGAAAGCATGGGGCTCAGAGAGAGGGACAGAGGATCAAGAAAGAACCTCAAGCAGGATTCAAACTCAAATTTGTTGCAAGCACAGTAGCATTATCTGCAAGGCTAATGCCGTAGACTACTGCAAAAGATCTTAGAGTTAGCTTAGTTAACTATCAATTCTAGTGTTATATTGTGTACTGCAAGTGTTCTATTAGTGTACTTTCAGTTAACTAGTAGTTTTCAAGTGTTATACTGCAGGAATATATATATATATACTTTTATGGTAGGCCTTAGTTAAATTATTCATTTATTCATTTTCCTTTGGTTTAGTCCCTTTATTCATCAGGAGTCGCCACAGCGGAATGAACCGCCAACTTATCCAGCATATGTTTTACACAGCGGATGCCCTTCCGGCTGCAACCCAGTACTGGGAAACACCCATACACTCTCATATTCACACACATACACTACGGCCAATTTAGTTAATTCAAATCACCTATAGCGCATGTCTTTGAACTGTGGGGGAAACCGGAGCACCCGAAAGAAACCCACGTGAACACGGGGAGAACATGCAAACTCCACACAGAAATGCCAACTGGCCCAGCCAGGAACTCGAACCAGTGACCTTCTTGCTGTGAGGCGACAATGCTAACCACTGAGCCACAGTGTCGCCCTAGTTAAAGGGCACCTATGATGAAAATCATCTTTTGTAAGCTGTTTGGACAGAACTGTGTGTATGTACAGTGTGTCCACAGTCATATTGGGGTGATATAAAGACAGTAAGTCTCTTTTTTTAAATTTCCTGACGTTAAAATAGGATCCAAATCCCTCCCATTTTGAGGCCGACCACAACTTGACATAGGAGCGCGGTTTCCCCGCCCACTGAATTGATTGACAGCCGCGTATTAACATGTCTCTGTAATAACGCGTATAATCATATCAACAAGACAGGATGTGCGCAAAGCAACCAGGATTAAAAGATTTGTTCAGCTCGGTAAGATCATCAAACATCATCAAATGTGATCAAGAATGAGTTTTACAAGTTTAAAACATTTTTAAAACAGTGCATGTTTGTAATAAAGATAGTAAAATTGCTACGTAATTCATCACCACAGCCGCACAGCGTCAATACAATTATGAAAGAAGACGTTTCAATCCCGGTTTGTGGACTTAAATCAGGTTTGTTTTGTACATTTACATAACGATGTCCATACAGCCATACATTAAAGGCACAGGCAACAAAAACAGATTTAAAAAGGTATAATAAATAATCTGATGGGTATTTTGAGCTGAACCTTTACAGACACATTCTGGAGACACAAAAGATTTATATTAAATCTTGAAAAATGGTTACAATTGGTGCCCTTTAAGTTATGATATTTGAATTAAATATGGTAATCAGAGAAAAATAAAAAAACACATTGCTGATGTCCATCTTGAGACAAATCAATGACACAAATGACACAAAAGTATTTTGAGATCTGTTATGACAAGCTATATTCAGTTTTGACAGCTCAAACATGCAATTTAGTTTGCAATCTTATCAGAAAATAATAATATGCCTACAAGCCAAGTATTCTTTGTAGTGTCTGGGTGGTTTAATGACATTAATTGTAAAAGACACAAAACTTCACTTATGTATTCGGATGTCCCTATGCTTAAGAAAACAGATATTAGCGATGTGACGAAACGTAAGATGAAGGACAGACGCCTCCGACAGAGAGCCCAGAAGTCAAGCGGACTGTCTGAAAGAAATACGGGAACTTTACCTCCAAGAGAAGAGATGATTATCCAACTGGAATGCATGGCTTTGCAAGAATAACATTGAGAATGCCCAAATGTTGATTTATATGTTTAGAGATATACCCTAGAGAATCCATCTTGAAGTAGCTGTTTCCAAAAGCTGTTTCCAAAAAGCTTTCTGATATAGCTGTTTTAAAGAAGCTTTTGCATATGCATGAGGACAGTATAAAAGGCTGGAGCATACACACCAGCAGCGCGCTTTCTGACTTCTCTATGCTGAAGGTCGTAGGCCCTTTATTCTCAACGGAGGATAAAGTAAAGGATTTTGTTTTGTTATTGTATTTGTTTTATTCTTCTTTTTCACTGGATTTTATTTTCTTAATAAAAGTATATTTTATTAATTTACTTCACTGGAGTGGACATTGGCTTCATTCGCAGAACCCATCAAGTTACCTTGTGTGGTAAAGTATGAATCTGATTTATTCCTTGAACAACATTACAAAAGATGGTCCTAAACAAAACTCTAGCTAAGAAATATAGCCAAGGGAGGATTCTGGTTACTTTATTTAATTAGGGTATTAGATAAAGGCAATTCAGTACATCTTACAATACATAATTATACTTTTAAAGGGATAGTTCACCCAAAAGATTGAATTCACTCACTATTTACTAACCCTCAAGTAGTTATATACCTTTATACGTTTCTGTTAAACACAAAATAAATATTTTGAATAAAGCTGAAAACCTAAACCATTGACTTTCATAGTAGAAAAAAATCCTAGGGGAAGTCAATGGTTACAGGTTTCCAGCATTCTTCAAAATATCTTCTTTTGTGTTCAACAGAAGAAATAAACTCATAAAGGTTTGAAACAGGTGAGTAAATTATGAGAGAATTGTCAATTTTGGCTGAAATATCCCTTTAAGTTTCTGTCAATGAGTATAGGCCAAATATACTAAGACTTCTCTGTCTGAATAAGTGCAATGGTAAGTATATTTCTGAGAAGTACTTTAAAGTATACTTTCTTATTTTAGTTTAAAAGAAGTGTACTAAAAACACTTTTAAGGGTGGATGGGCAGGAACAAATCGACAGAAAAACAGGCGGCTAACAGATTAATATATAAAAAAACTGATTATTTAATGAACAGAAAGACATATGGCCAAATGAATGGGCAGACAGGTGTATGGACAGAGAGAAAAACATACCCAAGAGAATCCAATGCAGCCAATGGCTCCACACAGCATGTCTGCGAGCATTGCAGGATAAGAGTGGGCAGTGGGAAAATATGCATAGAAGTATGGGCTGTGCCAGTGGGTGACCTGAAACAGTGCAGAAGAAACATTCATTTAATAATATTAAATATTTAAAAACTTTTCAAGAGATCATCTCACAACATCTGTATTTGCTTATGTGCAGTAATATTTAATTGACTTTAAATTTAATAAAACAAAGGACAATAATCTATCAGAAACAGTTTGGTTGTTCTGCTGTTGTGCAACTGCTCTTTTTAGGAATAGTGACATTCAATTATATTGTCTCTGCATGTTAAAGGTTATATGAAAATGCGATGGCTAGATAAACTTATTCCATGTTTTAAGCAAAGGAGAGGGCTCTAGGCACTGTGTGTGTGTCTATCTTACTTTCTTGCAGGATTTTCCTATTGTGAGTCATTCATTAGCTCCAGCACACACTATAAAAGAACTATTAAACAGGACTTCTGAAAAGGAAAATTGGTCTAATTTGGCACAGTGGGAAGGTTAACACCTTTAAATAAATTAAAGTGTTTGTTTTTTCCTCTGAGATATGAAATGAAAGGGAGGAGAGACTTGTGTTTGACCCCAGGTCAGAGTTTAACGATGCATTTCCTAACTATCATGGATTTTGAGTATATGAGAGAATGGCACTAATTAGAGTGTCCTTGACTTGTCCAGTGACTTATAAATCTACATCTGTATCTGCAAAAGATCAAATCACACTGCTTTATGAACATTTACATTGCTCTTCGTCACCCATGACACATAACCACATCCTATCTCTTTACTACTTAGCAGGCGATCTGTTTAAATATATATAAATTACATACAACTTTAGATAAAATCTGATATAAGCTTCATTAAGATTCTTGGTCAGTAAATTGATAATACAAATTCAAACCGTCAAAGGCAAACACTA